>KZ108176.1:0-30662 GCA_002116305.1 Penicillium italicum | reverse complement strand
ACAGCCCCCCCCCCCCCCCCCCAAAAAAAATCACAAATCATGGACTCAATTGACTGACTCTCGTGTTTTTTTCTTCTTCTAGCTCTTCCTCTCCGACCCCGAGGCCAAGTTCTCCAAGAGCATCGGCTGGGCTGATGAGGAGGGCCGCACCTACCGCTACGTGATCGTCCTCGACCACGGTAAGGTCATCTACGCCGCCAAGGAGGTCGCCAAGAACAGCCTTGACCTCTCCCGGGCCGAGTCTGTCCTCAAGCAGCTGTAGATTCACTCGTTTGAAACATAGATTTGGGTAAACGGGCTGGCGCATTGTTTTCATCGGTGATTGGGGAGTCAGACTGCGATTTTTGAGTTGCAAATATCTAGCTCTGTTTCTCCCCTCTGCTTTCAGCGGTTTTCCGAATTTTTAGATCGCCCTGTTGCTTGCTCTATTGCCTGAAGAGTGAAATACTTTTTAATGAAGCCACGAGTTCATTCTTTCGATTCTTCTAGGTTCTCTTTATCCGGGTACATGAAGTTTTAACCTTTTTTTGTTGTACGACAAGGGTACAGCCTTGGAACTATACCTTGTCGTTTTGATTGGTGCGCTGCTTTGATATTGTACTAGTGCTGAAGGCCAGTGCCACTGTCGTCCGTGCTCAACGCCTCGATGGAAGATCTAGATCGTCAGTAAGTTGCCAAGCATATGTACTTCAGAATAAACTGTAAACCTTGACGTGTTCGGATGTAGTTGGCACTAGCTTTCAAGTGGAAGCAATAGCCTATTGTATTGTACTCCGTGCGCCCTTTCATCGGAATTCATCGGAATAAACAAAGCTTTTAATCTACAGTCTACCTCACAATGGTGGATTAGATGGATAGTGTTCAATCGTTGAAAGTCATGGATCAGATTGTCCCATTAAGGTTGTTAAGAGTTGAAAGTCCTCCCCAGAAAGCAATGGATATACGCAAAATCATACAACACCATTCAACGCCAACCTCGAAAAATCAAGAATTCCTCAGTTTCGACGCCACGGTGACAGATTTATTCTTCTTCCGATCTTTCGTCTGCAAGCCACGACTCATTCCACCGCCGAGACCACGCGCCAGAGATGCAAACGGCGAAGAATCCTGCCACACTTCCAAATCGTGTTCGACTTGGCCACCACCCTTGGGAGGCGGTGTCTCTTTTCGGGTGGGAGCCAAGGTAACGGGATCAGATTGTCGGCGATGAGAGTGTTTCGCATGTACAAGTCTGTGCTGGGTAGTGGGTGTGTACTCTTTGGGGCTAGGAGATGCTGGTTCCAACAAAGGCATGGGGACATCAACGGCAACGTGCTCGGAGCATTGGCAGCCGCATCCTGTTGGACAGGTGGGAAGGGAACTGTGCTGGTCTGGGTGGTCGAATGGGCTGTCGAATTTGTCGGCCGGTCGAAGGAACCAACGCCGATGGCAGTCGAAACAGCTCACATGTCCGCAGCTCAGACAGGGGATCAGCATACCGTCGACCACCTCGCCGCAGATGACGCAAGGTAGTTTGGTTGGCAGTGGCTGCCGGGGCTTGCAGTTAGGGCATCGGCGGCCTGATGGTTTGTGCCGGTGTCGCTTGGAGGGGGTATTCGGGACTAAGGGTTCTTTATAAAAGATGGAGAGTTGCAACGCGTGACCGCAGCTGGCGCAATGGCGCTGGAAGTCAAGAGCTTTGGGGGTTGGGTCCAGCTGTGGATCTTTCAGCACGGTCTCGTCGGAGCCGGTGCTGTTCCAGTAATGGCTTGAAGTCAAGTCGTCCACTCGATCAGCCACAGCTCCAATCTTCATCACTTCGCTTTGTTGAACGGGAAGGTCCCAGATCGATAATAGATTGGCATAAGCAACGCGGTATGACCGATACAGTAATTCCTCATTGTCTCTGTCAAGGAAAGAGTCTTGCGCTGGCCCGTCGCTTTCAAATGCACTTTGGTTTTTGTATGTGACCTTAAATCTTGCGGGTGGTGGTGTAGGCTCAGGTGCGTGGTCGCTTTCAGTTTCGGATTGAGTCTGTGACTAGAGAGCAACCGATGTCAGACAGGTCTAACTTTGCAGGTATATCAAAATAGGATTGGAACTACTCACCACTTGTCCGGCTGCCACACTCGGGCTGTTTTGAGAAGTCGGCTTTTTCTTGTCCATCCTACTTATGGGTGGTGACGCAGATGACGGTCCGAATGTGAATGAACGAGATAATGAGGACGCCAACACCGATCCAAGCCCGGATCCACTTCGTGCCTGGGATTGCTGATCAGGCGATTCAGTCAGGGAGATATTGTGGGTTGGATTCTTCCGCTCGGCAGCGATGCCTCGGGGACGGGACATGAATGGAGGCGTGGTGCCTGTGGAATACGGGGGAGTGGAATCGAGACGCCAGATCTCACTAGACGAGCGTGCTGAGGTCTGGGGCGCGGGCATAGCCTGGACTTCCTTGAGAACAGATGAAGCTGGCATCGCAACTGGTGGCTTGGTTGGAATTACCGATTGGACAGGGGAGAAATCCAATGAGAAATCCTGTTTCCCGGGCGCCTGTTTAGCTCGCTGATTCTCCAAAAATCCCTCTTGGTTGGCTTCTAGTAGTACACATGAGAGCATTGCCACCATTTGCACATCACCAATACGCTCAAAGTGTTCGAAGAGAGCAGGGACAAGCCAATGACTGCCAAGGGGGTGGTCGCCCCAGCGAATGATACTGCCCTTCAAGTCCCTGTATAGCCCATCTCTTCCCAGACCACCAATTCCGCTCCCTTTTTTGTGTGTACGTCTTTGCAACAGCTCTGACTCAGACAAAGTGCCGGGACTTTTTCGGACATGCAAGATCAGCTTGATCAGACCCCAGATTTGGGCCAATTCGTAGCAGCCAGCGTCAAGGGCAACAGCTGCGTTATGGGCGCATACATCTGTTCCCTTGCCACAGATGAGATATTGACTCGCCAACTCCCGTTTGACGGGTAACATATCACTCAGATTATGAATAGATACAATATTCTGGGGTGCCTCTGATTTGACTGTGGCTCCACCTCCAGTGGAGCGCTGAGAATTATCCGTTGATCGCGGCCGGTGCATGGCATAGCTACCGGCACTGCGCCATGTTCGAGGTGCTGGGAAACGAGTCGGCAGCCCAGAAAGAACGTCAGAGGAGCTGGAAGAGCTCGATGAATCTGAGTATGAGTCGTCCGAATCATCCGAGGTACCATCGTCTGTGCTTGTTATCGTTCCCATTCCGCGTGGGCCGGGTGAGCTGGTATGGAACCGGCCAAAGCCTTCAAAAACCTTATCGCCTCTAGACCACCGAGTCATCTCTTTGAGGCCCATGTTCTCGAACAACTCAGCTGACTTATCCTTCTTTGGTTTCGGCGGAAAGAAGCATACGAGACGGCCGTCATTTGCCCAAAGCGCCCCGCATGCTTTGGCCACAGGCACCATGACGTTGGCATTGACAGGGCGGAGTAGCTCAGAACTCATCCCCAGCTCTTGGCTCTGGGTCATGCCAACTTCATCCTCGTCACTGGATTCACCTTCCAGTTCACCGTTGGTAGGTGACTTGAGGGTATCGCCGGTTTCATCCAATATCCACGCGATGCTGTCCTCCAGGCTGCTTTCGCCTAAAAGATAACGCACAGCACCTTCCAGGCACCCTCGATTTCGGGACATAAAGGTTTCAGCGATTGTGCGCAGTTCGGCGGTAGTCTTGGCAGCCCACTCATCGGTGACGGCTGCCGTCTTTTGGAATGCAAAGGTTGGGATAGCAGTCTTGGGATAGCTCATTGGGAACTTGATATCAACTTTTAAGAACAAGGAGGTCCCGTCAACACCCCAGGGCCCGTTGAGAGAGATGGAAATCTTTCTTTGTCGGACATCAACTGAATCGAATGCCACCTTAGTGAACTTCTCACCAACTTGACTGATTTCATCTCCTAATGTTTCAATGTCCCAGCCTGAGATCTTCACACCGCGCATCCAGGCAATTGGATTTGTGTCGGCTCTTAAATTTGACCTCGGTTGCATGCCAATTCGGTCAACATGGCCTCCCTTTGTCCAAAAACGAGTGTGAGGAACGGTGATGGCGTTCATCCCAGTGCCTGCCGCCGTATTCTGGTTCTGATGTCCAACAGAGGAAGCCACGTCAACGTCATCGAGATCCAAATCTGAATTTACATCGCGGAAACTCCGATATACGGCACCGAGCCTTGTCACGGTTCGTGTGGAAATAAAGGATTTGCCCTTTTCGTACCCGACGCGCGCCAGGATTTCAGGGTTCACTTTATGCAGACGAAGCTCCCTGTCTGTTCCCCACGTAACAAGTTGGTATTCGCGATGGTCAATTCCATCTGCTACCCCTCCGCGTGGTCTCCATAGGAACTCTTTGACTTGTCCCTTGTGCCCAGGAAAACTATGCACTAAAGGCAAATCATCCTCTGGGGTTGAGCCCTCTCCAGCTCGTCGGCTGTAAAGGTGAAGATCGTTGTTGCCTCTCTGTGGCATTGCAAGCATACCCCATCCAAATGGCGTATTGCGTGCCCGCCACACGGGAAATGGTGTATGAATCTGTTTCTCTGGAACATCTGAATCGGTGGTGTAGTCCCAGAATTTGATGGTTTTATCTAAAGAACATGTAACTAGAGCACCGCGTCGAACACGATTCCAGTCAACTCCATAGATCTTGGTGTCATGTGCTTCAATAGATTTGATAGGGTATGCGCCCATGCGGTCATCCCAAATCCGAAGGAACCGGTCATGCGAGCTTGCAATGACATGAGGATCTTGTCGATTCCATTTCACCTGAGTTGCCCCAGTAAACCAATCCGAGAAGGAGACCGCTGGCCGCGACGGAGTACGTAAATCCCAGCAGTGCACAAAGCTGTCCACGGAACATGTCGCTAGGATATCTGGGTGAAATGCTGAGAAATTGATATCGGTAATTGCTCGAGAATGGGCGTGAAGCACAATTTCAATGGAGTTCTGCCATGTCTTCATGGCCAAATTCCAGACCAACGCTTTCTGGTTGGATGTACTGACAACCCACTGATCACGCGCAGCGAATGGCGACCACTGGACATCAGCTACCTCCCATGGTGTGTGGTGAGGTAGATACCGCGGTGGAGAATATGGCGAGTCTAGGTCGATGACATGTAGACCCTCCTTGGACGCTAGAACGACATCGCGCCCACAGGGGGATATTGACATAGAACCCACCGGTTGCTCTACATGAAAAGAGCTGTCTTCTTCAAACGTCGGGCTCTCCATAGCCGACGTGAGAGGCCTCGGTTCCATCGAGCTAGACATGGTGACTGTGATTGCCGCTCTGTTTAATCTCCGATGTTCGTCGGACCGCGATCTTGCAGGAGCCGGGAAGTCAAAGGTCTATACATGCATATAACACAAGACCATATGTATTTGGTAGGTATGTATCTCTACCCATTTTCCACAATCGCAATCTGCTATACTTGTTGCAAGGTTGGAGATGACTGTCGACTTGTCGCGAAGACTGGAGAGTTGGGTTGCGATAACAGCGATAAGAACAACGGCGTGGCTGGTGCTGTGGCTGTGACTGTCGCTGATGCTGCGGGATAATGACATCACATGATCTCGTATACGGGACGCGAAATGACCCCGCCATGCAAGAGCCCCTCGGCCGGTTACGTCGAGACCCGGATCGGTTTTTTTTGAGTTGACTTGTGCTTCAGTCTTCTCTGTTGACTTCTCTGATTACGTCTTGTTGTCCCACCCCACGTCGAAAGTGTACAAGTTCCTGGTCTCGTTTAGGAACAGCCTCCTCGTCTGAAATTACTAAACCAGGACTGCACGCGCGTCGATAAACCGGTTCGCCATGGCTTTACCCAAGAGAATCATTAAGGAGACGGAACGTTTGATGGCAGAGCCGTAAGCAGCTCATCTCGCTCAAAATGACATTTGCATAGCAGCTAACATGTTGTGCTTGGGTTACAGTGTTCCAGGTATTAACGCTGTGCCCCATGACGATAACCTCCGCTATTTCGACGTCTCAATTCACGGACCTGCGCAATCCCCATACGAGGGTAGGCTCACAGTAACAAGATCCTCGTATCAATTGAAGTACTGACCTACTTTCTGCAGGTGGTATCTTCCGACTTGAACTCTTCCTGCCAGACGACTATCCTATGACCCCACCTAAAATCCGCTTCCTGACCAAGATCTACCACCCCAACATTGATCGTCTGGGTCGCATCTGTTTGGATGTCTTGAAGAGTAAGATACAATCTAATTTGTTCTCAAGCTGTGAATATCTAACCGTGTTTTTAGATAACTGGTCTCCGGCTCTCCAGATTCGTACGATTCTACTCTCGATCCAGGCACTGCTTGGAGCCCCGAATCCCGATGACCCACTCGCCAACGATGTTGCTCAGAGATGGAAGGATGATGAGCCTGCTGCCATCCAAACAGCAAAGGAGTGGACTCGGACACATGCTATGACCTAAGTCCGTTAGTATTATGTGACCACGAAGTGCAGGACAACCCTTTCTATTTGTCATAGCAGGCATTGAATTCCAAGCGTTTGTTGTTGGGCAACCTTGTTGCTTTGAGTAGGATTCTATTCTCTGCTCCTCCCATTACCCTTGTCTCAAGTTATGCTAGCTTTCTAGAAGGCGTTGCAGATAAACAACCTCATTGGGCGTGTTTAACTTTCATCACATCCACCATCAAACTTTTAATGTAGTCCAGCCACTTACAGTCCGTGCGGCGAACTGATCGTTGTATCGTTTATTGCACTAGTGTGATCCTTGCCTCGAGAATTGTATATATGTCAACAATAACAGTCGGCCGTTCTTACCGTCTCGGTCCTTGACGACCTAATCTGATCTGTTTGGCCCAAGATGACATTAGGGACGTTATACGTAAAAACATACCGACGTGTTTTGGGATGTTTGGATGTATACGAAGGCGGTAAAGCTTAAATCAGCGTACAGATCACTTCTTCATCTATAACCAAGGCGCTTGATCTATTCATGACTTCCAATTCTGATAGAAAGGCCCATCGAAGAACAGATATACTTTAACCGTGTAAGTGTAGACTGAGTACTCATGATTTTATACAAGGGTCGTGCTCGAGTCACTCTACCACGAAAAACTTCCACCTGCATATGTAGTCCAGATTCAAAGGAAAATCGACTTCATCAAGGGCCAGGAGTAATTGGTCAGCGAAAATTCCATGCTCCTTGCGTTTTGCCGAGGACTTGTCAGTAAAGTATGTGAATTTTATGTCATTTCAAATATTATGTCAATTGCACTCATAGCGAGGTATATCTCGAAGCAGAGACCAAGTGATAAAATTAAAGCTAAGCAGCTATCCTGGACAGAGATCATGATCAATCGAAGTATTGGAAGAGAGAGACAAATCATGTGACCTTATCGATAAGTCAACCCGGAAAGGGCAGAGGCGGTCACGTGTCGCACTTTAGCGAGCGCCCGCACCACAATTGGGTCAGTAGCATCACCGCGATCCACGATTTACGACAACCACTCAACGCCAACCGACCCCCGTCAGCGCATCTCCATCCGTCAAGATGCGTACTTACGACGACGCCTTCAGCGGCCAGAAGATCTACCCTGGCAAGGTGCGTTTGCAACTCCCGTCGTCGCTTTTGGGAGGAATTTGTGTGCGAGGGAACAACGGCATCACGGATTCGATATTCAAACTTCGATATTTCAATACCGTCACAATTGTCGCTCTCTGTCCTAGCCGAACCGCCGCACATAAATTCCGCCGTCTTTTAATTGCTGCTAGAAGCTAATATTTGATGTTCAATGTTTTAGGGCAAGCTGTTCGTCCGTGGCGACAGCAAGATCTTCCGCTTCCAGCGTGGAAAGTCCGAGTCCCTTTTCCTTCAGCGCAAGAACCCCCGCCGCATCGCATGGACTGTTCTCTTCCGTCGCCAACACCGCAAGGGTATCTCTGAGGTCGGTCGCCCCTCCCCTTGGATTATTGTTAGATTGTGTGGAGGGACAAAAGGCCGAATCGAATGGTGACCAAAACCATGAGACGGAGCAAAAGGAGGAATTATCATGTCACCACCCATGATTCAGATCAAATGATGGAAAAATTGCGACTGCAGATTACTGACCGGGTCATCTTTTTGGATATATAGGAGGTCGCCAAGAAGCGCACCCGCCGTGTCGTCAAGAACCAGCGTGGCATCGTTGGTGCTTCCCTCGATGTGATCAAGGAGCGCCGCTCCCAGCGCCCCGAGGCCCGTGAGGCTGCTCGCAAGCAGGCCATCAAGGACGCCAAGGAGAAGAAGGCTGCTTCCGCCAGCGCCAAGAAGGCTGAGAAGGCCAAGCTCGCCGCCTCCAAGGGCGGTGCCCAGCGCATCCAGAGCAAGCAGGGTGCTAAGGGCTCTGCTCCCAAGGTCGCCGCCAAGTCCCGCTAAATTTCTTTATGAAAAAGTTGGGAATGGAGGTGTTCGGATAGGAGCAGCGCTGTGACGGTTGCGATATGATGGAACTTACGGGCACCGGAGCTGGAGTACTGTCTGTGAGGGCTGGCCTTGGGCCTTGACCTTGTTTCTGGAAATACTTTATGCAATACAATTTCATGCAGAAAAATGGGAACAAAGGAATCAAAAAAATGAATCCCCATGCGAGTATTAAAACTATGTTCTAATCCAACCTCCAGCAATGGAACGTTTCTTGCTTTTTTTCCTGGAGATCCATGTCCACCAGGCCTACTCATGAGTGGTTGGATATGTATCTCCATCGGATCTTGTCAACGAAGTAGTCCAGATTTGCCCTCCGGATCTATAGTTGAATGTTGTGTTTTCATTTGTTCTAAACTTTCAACGTTAAATATACACAAAGGAACAGCCACTTCTTTCTGGCATTTTCAAAATAGATGCACTGTCAGACTGAACTTCCCCATTTCTGACCAGAGGATGATCTCCAAGTTGAATAATAATGATATTTGAATGTCATGTTTCATGTGCATTTATCCTCAGACCATCTAGGTCTCCATCCCCGCAATGCATCGGTTCCAAACTCTCGAGAAAGTAGAGATAATACAAACAACAACAGTAGTGTTACAAGCTAAGATGGGGATCGCCGAAATGGCAGAATCGCCATCATCATGATCACGATTGGTAGATCAAGTACCCCCCAGCACTAGAACTCTCATGGTGCGCAATTGATTGCCAAAAGTGAGGATGGATGCAAAATTCTACAAATGCCCCAGTTGCTCCTTGCCATGTGCCGAGGACCACACTAATCACAATGGATTAGAGTCAGGTGCAGCTCCGTTCTTTCAAATGCAACAATCGCATGTTTTGCACAAGTTTATCGTGAACAACGGCGCTTCGCCGAAGCCTCGCCGGACTAACTGAACCAAAGAACCCAAAGGACCCAAACGCTATATCAACAACCGGCGTGACCAGGAGAGAAGGGGGAAAAAATCAAGAATCAAGAAACGCTCAGTAATAATGCGCCATCTCGAGGCCAGCACGCTTGAAGCCACACTTGACATAGAAACCCTCATTGACTTCGGAGCAGTCAAGAATGCTCTGCAAACTCGTCAGCAATGAACAGGGACACAGCACTAGAGCCATGGGATACAAAAGCTAAGAATACATACCTTGTAGCAGCCAACATGGGCAGCAACGTAATCCAAAGCTTGGATAATTCTCAAGCCAAGCTTCTTGCCCTGCTGATTCTTCTCAACGGCAATGTCTTCAATGTGCCCAACCATGCCAAGCGAATGAATGAACTTGCGCTCAACAATCAGACTGCCGGTTCCGACGACTCGGTCCGCACCATCGCAAACCACGAGCATGTAGTACTCGTCATTGCGCGAGGTAATCCAATCGTACCGCTGATTCCACGCGTCCTCGGTGATCTCGCCAACGGTGGTCAGCACGCGCAACACGTCCAGGTAGCCGCGGTTGTAGTCTGAGCGACGCATGGGCCGGATTGTGTAGTCTGTTGGCAGGAGGGAGATCACTTCGGGGGAGATGAGGTTGGAGGGGAAGAGGGGACCGTCAGTGAGGGGTTCGACTGCGGCGTCCACTGGGGTGACGGTTGAACTCATGATTGGCTTCGTGGCTTCGGGAATTGTGGTGCTTTCAAGGGCGTGGGCGGTCATTTTGATGGTGAGAGTAGGAGAGTGGGAGTGCTGAAGAGATCGAGGGTTGAGGGCGGGTTGTTTATCAGGGGCCGGTGGGTGCAAGGACGATCGGCTGCCTTGAATTTGGGCCAGTTGATTTGGTTGGTGAAATTTAATATATATAATTGAGGAGAGATACAAGTGTTTTGATGTGGAAAGGAAGAAGTACTCAAGATATTTAGAAAATAAGTACTTGACTTTGAAGGGCTCAGGTACAGTCCTGCAGGTGAGACACCGCCACTAAGGGGGGCTTTTCTATAAATACTCTCCATACCAAGGGACGACTAGTGGATTCTTTTTTTGTTTCTCTTGGGGGTTTTTTTAGTCCAATCTGCTTATTCTTTTATCTGTGTTTAAAGTTTCCAAAGTTATTGGGAGTGTACGGAGTTCGGAGTACATATGGATGTATTAAAAAGATCTCGTGTTCTTGATCGGCTTTGCGATCGATGCTATTTATAACCCCAGAAGAAGTTAAGATCTACGACATACAGAAACTGTAAGCCATTACAGGGTGATTAAACATAAGATCTTTTCAGTATACACATCCTATCGGAAATGGTCTATAATATCACAGGACAGCATTGCTGTGCATTTACTTCAACTCCTTGGGAGCCAGCATCAGCTCGGGGCGGACGTACTGGTCGAACTCCTCCGAGCTGAGAGCCTTTAGCTCCATAGCGCTCTCCTTAAGAGTAAGGTTCTTCTTGTGGGCGTTCTTAGCCACCTTGGAGGCCATATCGTAACCAATGACAGGGTTCAGGCAAGTCACGAGCATCAGACTATCATACAGTTAGAATTTTCCATCAGAAGTAAGGGGGGGGGGAGTTAAGCGCATACCTCTCGTTGAGAAGGGAGTTAATCCGAGACTCGTTAGCCTCGAGACCCTCCACCAGGTGGGAGCGGAAGCTGTTCATGCCATCAGAGAGGATGCGCACGCTGTGGAGCAGGTTGGCGATCATCACGGGCTTGAAGACGTTAAGCTCGAACTGGCCGTTCATGCCACCGATGGTAGCGGCGACGTGGTTACCCATAACCTGAGCGCAGACCATGGTGAGGGACTCGCACTGGGTGGGGTTAACCTTTCCGGGCATGATAGAAGAGCCGGGCTCGTTCTCGGGCAGGCTCAGCTCGCCCAGACCGCAGCGAGGGCCGGAGCCCAGGTAGCGCACATCCTGGGCGATCTTGAACAGGGAGGCGGCCAGGGTGTTCAGGGAGCCGGAGGCCTCGATGATGGAATCGTGGGCAGCCAGAACCTCGAACTTGTTGGGGGCGGTCTTGAACTCGGTGCCGGTCAGCTTGCTGATCTCAGCAGCAACGGCCTCGTCGAATCCCTTGAAGGTGTTGAGACCAGTGCCGACAGCGGTACCACCCTGAGCCAAGAAGCGCAGGTGGGGAAGAGTAGCCTCGACACGCTCGATGTTACGGTCGAGCTGGGCGACGTAGCCAGAGAACTCCTGGCCAAGAGTAAGAGGAGTGGCATCCTGCAAGTGGGTACGGCCAATCTTGATGATGTGCTCGAACTTGTCGACCTTCACCTGGAGGGCGTCGCGGAGGGCCTTGAGCGAAGGCAGGAGGGACTGCTCGAGCTCGACAACGGCAGCGATGTGCATAACGGTAGGGAAGGAGTCGTTGGAGGAGGCGGACATGTTAACATGGTCGTTGGGGTGGACGGGCTTCTTGGAGCCCATGGTGCCACCGAGGATCTCAATAGCACGGTTGGAGATGACCTCGTTAGAGTTCATGTTGGACTGGGTGCCGGAACCAGTCTGCCAGACAACCAAAGGGAAGTGGTCCAGCAGCTTACCCTCGGCGACCTCAGCGGCGGCCTGCTTGATGGCCTCACCAATCTTGGGGTCTTTTGCATATCAGTGACCTGGCGATATCTACTTTCCGCGAGAGCTTCACATACCAAGGCCATACTTCATGTTCACTTCAGCAGCAGCACCCTTCAGGATACCGAAGGCCTTGACCACCGGGGCGGGCATGCGGTCCTGGGGCTGGTTGATGTCGAAGTTGCCGAGGGAGCTGTATCCATCAGCGACATTGTTCTTTTTATTTCCATTGCAACGTATCGATTTGACAGGGCGTCTTACCGCTGGGTTTGCGCACCCCAGTACTTGTCTCCAGGGACCTTTTGATAGAACCATTAGCTCTCTGTGGCACCATTGCTGCGTCCATATTCACTCACCTGGATTTCACCAAAGGCATCACTCTCAGTACGAGCGTCAACAGACTAGATCACATCAGTTTGTCTGAATTTGTTTGTCCACCGCGCTCTCTCGAAACATACCATTCTGACGGTAGTTCCGAAGGCTCGCTTGTTGGAAAAAGTGTTCAAAGATTGAAGGCGGGGGAACTGAGTAAATTGACGGGTACTGGAGCTCAGAGACCGGGTAGCAAAGGGCGACAAAACGTTGCGAGCTGCGGGGGTGGCTCTGGCCGCATGTGTCAAGGTGGCCATAGAGCGCACCGCGGCTCGGGAGGAAGTGGGATTCATTATGCGACAATCGGGTTGGTGTACCAGAGAAGGTATATAAAGACTCACACCAAGCTTCTATAGCTCCTATGGGAAGTGAAATCGAGGGTCTCCTTGAAAGAAAAGGATCAAATTTGAGGTCAGCTCGACTCTCTGAGTCCCCAGCCGAAATTTCCCGGTATCGGCAGGACCAAAGGGAGACAGGTTGTTCTGCAGTGAAGCTCGTAATAATCGGTAATATTTGGTATTACCCGGTATGATACTACGGTATTTATTTGTTTACAGATTGAACTCTCATCCCTTGAAGCTGCCGCTTCATTGCCGTAATCACCTTCTCGTTATATCGCTGACCTCCCTCCAGAATTCCATCGAGTCTAGCCACCAAATGTGGAGCACCTGCAATTCGGTCTATCTCTACAGATACCCCAGCAGCTTGAAGCTTAGCTGCATATGCCTCTCCTTCATCGCGCAGCGGATCCAATTCCGCTGTAGACACCAACGCAGGGGCCAAGTTCTGGAAGTTGGGTGCCAGAATAGGCGATATCTTCCAATCCTAGACAAGTGAGCATCAGGTTTGCAATTAATTCATGTCTGAAATTACCTCGTCAGAATCCGCCGGTCGAGGGACTCCTAAAAATTGTCGGTGGAAATATGCCATGCGCGCTGCTGGTAGCGCTGGCGCAAACTCCATCTCCCGATATGATTCGTAGGGACAACCTTCGCGATCAAACTCACCCTCAGGAGTGAAGACGCGGTGTAAGTCTGTCACCGGCACGGTTAAGACTTGCAGGCGCAGAGGAATGTTTTCATCACGGCAGAGATGGCTGATGACGGCCGAAAGCTGGCCTCCAGCTGATGCGCCGCCCACTGCGAACCTATCTGGGTCCAGATTGAACTCAGTCGCTTTCTGGGAGCGAATCTAGACGTTTCCTCGTCAACATCTAGTTCTCATTCAAGGTCTTGACCCGGGAGATTCCCACCCAGTTGAAAGCAGTCCAACAATCATTCACAGGAATAGGATATTTATGCTCGGGAGCTAGTCGGTAATCCACATCAAATGCGACAAGATCCCCGTCAAGACCGTGGACAACTCGCTTGCAGAAATCGTCGTCGCAGGCTAGTCCACCAAACACCCACCCACCGCCATGGAAGTTGACATAGGCTGCTCTCCTCTTTGGCTGGCCCTGGTCATCAAGCCGGGGTGCTGGCTCAAATATTCGTATTGCAATCTCACCACCATCGACAGGACATTTCTGTTCTGTGATGCGGAAAACATCAGGGCCGGAGGCTCGGCCATAGGAAATGGTATAACGCGCAGGGTTCTTGCGGAACTCTTCGATTGGGATCTCATGTGTATGCAGTCGCCCTGCATTGAATGCATTATAGTATGCGACATAGATTGGGTCATACCGAGGGAGCAGCTCCGGGGGGATGCTATTGTGAAGTGGCTGGACAACGGTTGGAACCTGAAACTTATGCAAGGCAGAAATACCAGCTACGGTTTGAGAGGTCATGTTGGTTTTCAATAAAGCACACTTCCTGGTTTATCGGATACATTGTTCAAGGAGTGGTGTTCAGGAGAGGATGTGCTTTGGAACAGGCTGACGAAGTCCACGTAGTACAGATCGCGGGGTATCATTTAGATTCATACATGTTGTGTACTAACTTCGGTTTATATCTCCTAGATAGGCATGTACAGAATGTCAATATCAATTTATTCCTTGTCACTGTACAAGCTGAGTGGTTTGTGTATCAGAATCCCGAGCTCAATCATATCCTCACCGGCTGCAAACCAACACATCTCAATAGGAAAGACTGAAATAATAGCTCGAACAAAATCTGACAAGTTATGGCTATCTCATCGGGCTTCTTCTTAGGTATCCTTGGGTATCCTTGGTTTTGTCCTGTTCAAGTAGGTGTTCATCATGATATAACTGGAGACAGGTGAAGTACACTGTAAGAAAAAGGATCCAGCCGTGACTAACCTTTTACATCGGAATTTCAATAGAAACTTTGGAATTTCGAGCATAGGTATTTAGAAAACCCCCCCAAAAAAAGATACTAGGAGCCAAGCAGAACAATTCATAGATGTTGTTGTAGAAAAAGGGTGGGAAACAGATGTCATCTTGTACCGATGTATATCTCCGTCCACTATATATCGATGCGCAGCCGCCTCTTCCAAGTACCTCCCACAACACACCACGAGCTATCATCAACCCCCCTTGAATGCAGTGCTGCACAGGAAAAACTCAGATTCATCCCCCTGAGAATACAGTGTGTTTCAAATGTGTGTCAGCAGACCTCCGATGACATTTCATGCTGATGTTTGGAGTTTAATACTCTAAGATGAGGACAACAAGGTATCTCAAAGGCTGTTCTTCAACCAGCACATGCCCGAAACTAAAAGGATTGACGGCTATGTTTTCTGAATCAAACGAAGATGAATTTTGATACAAATGAGGATGAAGGCATTTGCAAGTTGCGTTCTTTCCAAGCACCTGTGGACCCCGGAATCCGCTACTAAGCGGGACTTCCCGCGGGGCAAAAAAACGGCGATATCGGCTTGACTCAGCGATTCCAAAGTTTTGATCTTTACTGACATATACTCGCCGCGGTCTCGCCACAACTTTCCTAAAAGTTACCCCAGGAATCCCAGGAATCTCAATTGCACCGTGCATATATCATAATGAGCAAAATTGATACCCGTCTTAACGTCTCCCCGGTGCCTCCGGATGAGATCTTTGCCCTGAACGGAGCCTACGCAGTCGATCCCCACCCGCATAAGGTTAGCTTGGGCGTGGGTGTCTACCGGACAGACGATGGAAAGCCATGGCCCCTTCCCGTTGTGCAAAAGGCTGAGAAGGAGCTGGTGGTAGATGACGACCTATTCCGCCACGAATACACTGCGATCGAGGGCGATGTGCCTTTCCTGGGAATTGCGCGGGATCTGATGTTCGGATTCGAGGACAAGCAGGGCGAAGAAGAGGCCAAGGCACGCATTGGTACTGTGCAGACCGTCGCCGGTACAGGTGCCAACCACCTCGGCGCCCTGTTCCTTGCCCACCACATGAAGCCCGGCACCGTGTGGCTGTCCAACCCATCCTGGGCCAACCACCAGACCATTTGGGAGCTGGCCGACGTGCCTCGCAAGACATATCCGTACTACCATGCCGCAACTCGGTCCTTCGACTTCGAGGGCATGATGTCTTCCCTAGAGTCCGAGGCACAGGAAGGCGATGTTGTGCTGCTGCACGCCTGCGCACACAACCCCACCGGCCTGGATCCCAAC
Organism: Penicillium italicum; assembly: GCA_002116305.1. Lineage (NCBI taxonomy): Eukaryota > Fungi > Ascomycota > Eurotiomycetes > Eurotiales > Aspergillaceae > Penicillium > Penicillium italicum. The sequence continues at coordinate 14,765 of KZ108176.1, read as the reverse complement.
AAGGAGCAGTGGGTTGCCATCGCTGACCTTTGCGAGCGCAAGAAGCTCTTCCCCTTCTTCGACTCAGCCTACCAGGGCTTCGCCTCGGGCTCTGTTGAGGAGGATGCTTGGGCCGTCCGCTACTTCTTCAACAACAAGCCAGACATGGAGATGTGTGTGGCGCAGAGCTTCTCCAAGAACTTCGGTCTGTACGGCCAGCGCGTTGGTGCATTCCACTACTGCACCAACCGAGCCTCAACCACCATACGCGACGTCGTTGTGAACAACCTGTGCCACCTGATCCGCGGCGAGTTCTCCATGGGCCCGCGTGTTGGCTGCAGTATCGTCAAGAAGGTTCTTACCAGCAAGGAGCTGACTGCCGACTGGCACCAGGACTTGCAGGTCATGAGCTCGCGCATCAAGGCCATGCGTACGGCTCTGTACAATGAGCTGGTCCGCCTGCAGACCCCCGGCACTTGGGAGCACATTATCCAGCAGGTAAGATATATGGAATTTACTAAATGTGTAACACGCTTTGTGCTAATTAGTTTCTTAGAACGGCATGTTCTCCTACACCGGTCTTTCCCCCAAGCAAGTCCTCGCCTTGAAGGACAAATACCACATTTACCTGCTCAAGTCAGGCCGAGCATCTATCAGTGGATGTAAGGACCCGCCTTCCACGGATACCCCTAAATATGAGCTGACATCGTGCACAGTGAGCCAAAATAACGTCGCCTACGTCGCACAGGCGATTGACGATGTTATTCGCAACGAGAACTAAATTCAAAACTAGTCCGAACTGGATTTGTTTTGAATTTGATTCTGTATAGGCTGCCTCGATATACATTTTGGTTAATCAAAAGTGGCTGAGTTTTTTTTGCAGACTACTACTGACTTTGCATTTGGCGGGCCCATCTGATTTACGACATTTCATGATAGAATACCAACTTAGAGAACCATAGCCATATGTGCAGTTTTGGTGTTCTTCCATACACTATAATCATTTAGGTAGTCTCCAAACATCTATCCAGGCAAATTGGATCAATCGAGTTAATCAGTAAGGCTGCACTAGGAAGATTGCGTACTGTACACATAACAGCAAACACGAAACATAAGAAAGAAAAACGAGGAATCAAAGTCGGAGCACGTTCGTAAGGGTTTGTCCGCTCAAGTGAAGAGACACGCTACTAAGCACAACAAGGTAAAGCTGTACTGGAAAAAGGCGTAGACGCTGATCGACAAGGGGAACAAAAGTAGGATAGGGATGTCAAGAGCTTGACCGCAAAACAAAGGAAAGAGCAGAAGAGATCATCTGAGGGCCATTCAGAGGGGCACTTCATTGAAATCACCCTCGCCCTCTTTGCCCTTGCCCTTTGTGCCTCCGAGGTTTGTTGACTCGGACTCATCCTCAGGTCGGTTCTGTGGAAGTGTTTGCTCTTTCTCTGAATCCTCACTGCTCTTCTCTGCAGCTTCGGCTTCAGGCTCCTCGTTTTTCACCTCTGGAACAGGTGCCGCTTTTGCCTCACCATCCTGAGCAGTCTCATTTAAATCCTCGGGTTCATCTTTAGGCGGGGGTGGAGGAGGCGGGAGGTCGTCTTCCCCATCTTGTGGCCTAACCTCTTGTGTCTGCGTCTGCGCCTGCGCCTGGGGTTGGCTACTCGTCTCACCCCCAGGGAATGGAGTCACAGGAGGCTCCTCGGGAATCTGCTCTGGCGCAGGGCTCCGTTGGGGCTGAGTACTTAGTCTTCTCTGGTTGGCACTTGCCGCAGTTGAGAGAGTAGAAGTAGTACGCTGGTGGGACGAGCTGTGGATCACGCCGAGTTGACGGGCCTTGGGGTCTGCATTGAGATAGTATCCACGCACACCAGCAATGGTCCCCTCTGTCTCGCAAGCATTTACCCACTCCGGCACCACGACAGGAATGTTCATCTCCACAGCCTTCTCCCACTGCGCGCCCCGTCCTTCCGTGCAGACGAAGTGAGTGGTGTCGATACGGACCGAATCGATCATCTTGCCTCCGATGCGGTCCAATGCAGCACGGAGAGCCTCCTTCTGCTGCGGGTCAAGGACACCCGTTGTGACAGTGATACCGGACAGGTCGGTCATTTTGTGTGTGCGACACGTCAGCTTCTCTGACTGGTAGGTGCCAGCGGTGGTCCGCAGGACCAGATAGAAGGAGTACTCGGAATGAATGGCCAGACCACTGATTTTTGTGCTGCGAGTCTCGAGCGGGCGGGGTATGGAGCCGGCCTTGGAGCCGTTGCGGTAGAGGGAGAGTGATTTCAGGGATGCAGTGGCTAGGTCGATTGGATCCCACTCGAGAACGAGCGAGGTCTGGGTTGCATTTCGCAGGCGCAGGTTCGGTGGTGATGGGGCCTTGACACCGTAGGTATTTAAGATTCGCTTCTGAAGGGATTGGAAAGCAGATGCGCTCGCTGCTTCGGCTGCATGGTTACGCGAAACGGTGATATCGACAATGCTGCCTGAGCTAATGTTGTTCGGAAGGAGGACTGAAGGGAATTCAATCTGCGCGAAAACTTGTGAGTAAAAAGTGTTCGTCTGTCATTGATATTCTGCAGAATTGCAACTCGTCGATGCCTGGGGAGTAGGGAGTAGACGACCAGGGGGTTTGAGCTTACGAGTCGATTGTCTTGGGTGAGGAGCACCGCGACACCCGCGTCCACCTTGCCAACTGTCAAGGAAACCAACATGGCGAGATTGGAAGAGAGGGAAAGTTTAGGATAAGTGGTGGTAGTTGTCAAGTGAATCTTAGCCTAGACCCTGGGTCGTTGATTCCGCCAGATCGGCATTTAGCGAGATGCGGGAAGCCAAGATACTCGCGCTTCTATGTTTACTTCTGTACCTTGGAGCAAACAACAAACAATTGTTTCTAAATGGGATGGTATAATGAATGAAATGAATGGAATGAATAAGAGCTGAGATAATTTTGAATCTCCAATGCAAAGTGATTTCCCCCAAACGCCATAATCGCCCAGATGATGTACAGCAACAGTCCAACAGTTGACTGCTAGTGTGATACAAGATGATGTGGTAATATGGTAATATACATTGAATCTGACGGGGTCGCAAGTTCCCAACTTACCCGGGCTTCGCCTTTTGAGTGTGGCTCATCGACAATAGGTCATTTCTGTGGTGATCCAGAACCCAGAAGCATGGATATTAAGTGATGTGCATCCTTCTGGACTGATTCGAAGTCCTGTGCCACACACGGTGGCTGAACGTAGATGTCCATGGTCCCTGACAATTTTTTTCTTTGCAAAGAAGACTCAGAAACGAGCGGGTTCCCCAGCTTATCCAACCCTTGCTGCTTCAGAGCCTGCTCAATAGCAATTCGCACTCTGCGCGCGCACCAGGAGCGAACCACCCGCTTGCTTTGTTGGAGGTTTGCCACCGAAACCCGCCACCATAATGTGTTTCTTTCACGATGTCCGCAGAGATCGACGATTTTGGGCCGGATCGGATGTGTAGGGGAATTCAGGTAGCGTGCGGCAACAGGAGGGGTGTTGCATTTGGGCCAATACCGAAGCATCAGACTGTTTGTAGATGCACGAAACTTTGTCGCCATGATAATAAAGAAAGGTCTATCGGAGGTCGTAAAGGAGTGCTGGTTTGGATTGTGAGATATAAGGCGAGTCGTAGCACATTGATGTCATGTCTGATTGAACAACACAAGGTCCATTAAAAAGAGCTGGCGAGAGCTGATGCACACTTCGGAGCGACAATTGGAGGTTCAGGATACAGGTTCAGATAGAGATAATCGAGTCACCAAGAAAAGTATCACAGATGTATTGTGGATGTACTCGGGAGGCGCCGAAACGGAGATTGCGTGGATAAAGCAGTCTCGTGCTTGCTTGTCAGGATGGACACACGGAGGCCAAGACAGCTGTGATTGAAATGTATACTCAGTCTCTTGGCAATTCTGACACAGCCATGTATTGCAAGTCCTTGGGGAATTCCTCGGAAATGCCCTTGCAAACTTCCCAAGCTTGACAATGTTTCGTTCTCGCCTCATCTTTTTCTGCCAATCCAAATGAGGCGGTCAATTCTACCCCGAAATCAGGCATCAAGGCAAAACTCTGCAAGCGGGGGCGAAATCGCTGACGCCACTGGGCAGCCAGTGCCTGATTACATAATAAAAAAGATTTGAATACCGTGCCACAGAACCCCCACCTCCTTCCTTCTTCAACTCTCACTTCCCTAATCAACCTTCGATTAGGCCTCTTCAGATCTTCGTTGATCTAAGGAAAAAATATACCCCAGAGACACTTGACCCCGGTGAAGGTCAAACAACTACGATATGCCTAAGAACAAGGGAAAGGTAAGCGCGCAAAATCTCCAGCCCCTCCTGTTGATGATAATTTCCTCGCCACATCCACCGTTGCCCACTCGAGTGTAGCCACCTACCCCTCGAGCTGGCGACTTCTTGGACTCGTGGATGATCTTTTTCTGCTAAATTACCGATATTACTTCATGTGACACATTCTAACAACGAAGTATAGGGCGGTAAGAACCGTCGTCGCGGTAAGAACGAGAACGACAACGAGAAGCGTGAACTCGTCTTCAAGGAGGAGGGCCAGGAGTACGCTCAGGTCGTGAAGATGCTGGGCAACGGTCGCCTTGAGGCACTCTGCTTCGACGGCGAGAAGCGTCTGGCCCACATCCGTGGCAAGCTCCGCAAGAAGGTCTGGATCAACCAGGGTGATATCATTCTTCTCTCGCTCCGTGACTACCAGGACGAGAAAGGTGATGTTATCATGAAGTACACCGCCGACGAGGCCCGTTCTCTGAAGGCCTACGGCGAGCTCCCCGAGCACGCCAAGATCAACGAGACCGATACCTACGGCGGCGAAGGCTTGGACGACAACGTCGAGTTCGACGAGGACCGCGATAGCGAGGACGAGAAGGAGATCGATGTCGACGAGCTCTAAGCTCATCCCCTGCTACCCCCAGAGTTCGATGCTCTGCCCTACAAGAATACCTCGGGTACAACCCCCCCTCGGTATTCTCCATGTTCGCCAAATGCCTCTCCTCCTGCTCGCTGCCGTTGGCACAGTGCCGTCGCTCATCTGCTCCGAAACTGCCTCTGACTACTTGCCACGCGAGGCACTTTCGACATCCGATTCCCTCTGTACATTCGTTCGAACGGACTAAGAGAATCACGGCCTACGACGCTGCTCCTCACCTCGGCTTGCATGAGGATAGGCACACCCCTCCATTATGGCGCTACTGCGACAACATTTACGGGCTTGAAGCCATCGAACTGAGGACCCTCGGTGTTTGTCTATTGACGATTTTGGATCTTCCAAGGTTGATGATCCTCGATACCATTTTCGTCCTTTTTGCAAATATCTTGGGATCATGACAGAGACTAAAATGATTCCTACGCACACATCATGAACCTGTGTGCTTGTTTTCCTGCATTGCATTGCATGCGGTGTGTTCACTCTGCTCAGCCTCGACTTGCTTTTCTTTTCGTTCTTTTATGATAGAGTCATGAAATGGGCCACGAGAATTGAAAATATCATTTTTATATTTGCTCCTTTATTTGTACGTTGTAGCCCAATTCAAAGTAGTAGTAACGAGACACATGAAGTGAATTGTCGTAGCTAAGCTCCAGCCAATTTCAGCCCATGTAATCTACAGACTAGATGTATCGGAGTTGTATTTAATAACTATTCTAACTATGTATGTCTTTTCGCTCCAAGACTAATCAAATCAAGAATCCAAACTACCCTTTCCCTTGGTCGATCCCTCTACACACTGTCCACCACCAAACATAGCCTTCGCCGCAGCCTGCCAAACAGTCTCCCGTTCCAAATAATTATCCAGCGTGTAAAATAGCCGGCATTCAGCAGCCTCATAAACAAACTGCAGCGGTGTCTGACCATCTTCCGGGTCATACTCATTCCGCAGATTCAGATTGCCACTCCACTGAAGCGACGCAGTCCTGCTCGGGCTGGACTCATTGAATGCCTTCCACTCGGCAGATGTCAGGAGCGGCGATCCACTGTTGGCCGAGTCTCTAATCAGCCCGTTCGCTTGCTCAATATATCCGTTGATATAGTTGATGCCAAGTGACTGGCCGCCCTTGACGCCGCCGACGCCCTGCATGGGTGCCTTTTGTGGACGGCCACCGAAGGTGATAGTGCGGACGCCCTGGCGTTTCATCAGCTTGACGAAGAACGCGCAAGTTGAGACACAATCGCCGTCTGTGATCTGTTATTTGGAGGTTGTGTTAGTTTGTTTTCTCTTTTCTGTTTTCTGTTTCTCTTGTGTGGGAAGGAAGGAAAGACGGATCACTTACAAGAGCGATGTTATCCGCCGAAAAGGGTGATTTGCTTGGGTTTAACGGAACTGGCCCGTAGCCGTTGATGGGGAAGTCCTTCGAAGAGGTGGAGGTGTAGTTGAAATTGGCTAGTAGACTAGAAGCAGAGCTCCCCAGAATCTCGTGCGGCCCATAGAGGTCTTCCCACGAGCTGAAGTCCGTTCTCTGGTCAGGCCGAACCATCTGCCGATACGCAAATACATTGCTTGTGTCCGTGCTGTTGTCGCGCGAGTATGCTTTTGTGAGGTATTTGGCTGCATCGTGTGCTCGGAACCGCGTCGCTGTGTATGGCGTAGCATCGGGGAAGAATATACGGGACAGGTCGATGCCAATAGATATGTACCCGCCGGGGTTGGATGAGAGGTCGATCAAGACGTTCTTTTTTCCAGATTCGGTGCTGTTTTGCAAGAAGTCAACGGCAATCTTGGCGACTTCTGAGGCGCTGGATGAGAATGTGGGCAGAAAGATGATTGCCGTGTCCTCCAGCCCTGATAACTTGGAGTAATATCCAGCAATTGAATTAGCTGAGTTGCGCCAGGTAGTGCTGGGGAATCCGGCTATCTCTGAGGAGGCTTTCTCGGCGCCGGATGGGCTGCTCGAAGCTGTTGACAAGTCTCGAGGAAGGCACTCTATCTCGTAGAGGCGCGTGCCGTTTTGATAAGAAAAGAACTTTTCGCTCGGTGTGGCTGTTTTTTGAATAGTCTTTTCGGTGCCATTTCCAAACTTGAGGGATAGCTGAGCGCCATCAGTCCAGTCTCCAATGGAAGCCCATATTCCATTCACACTGGTAGGAGTGTTGGTGACACTGCGGGCCGGCGCCGGGAAAACTCGATTGTACCTGTGACAGTTAGCGTGATTCAATTTTGATACTGTGTTTGCAGAAGGTTACCCACTGTGCATCGCGATCTTGGAGGTTCTGATCATTGGCATATGATTCAAGGTACGTAGTCACGTCAGTGCCGTTGATGGACACTAGAGGTGAGACAGCGTCTGGGTCGATCTTCCGCAGTTTTGCATCATCTGGTATGTTAGTTCGATATTTTGATGCGGATGCCGAGCCGAACATACCTAAAGCGTACACTTGGGGAAGTGCGAGCCCATCAATTGAGATTGACACTAGAGGCATATCGATTTGAAATGTGAAGATTGACTGCGAGCATAGCTGGAAGGCTAGATGACCATCATGGGCCGTTTTGATAAGGTGGTTGATTTCCAAGTCCATCTCAAATTGGCTGGTATAGCTGTTGCTCTTGGCCTTGCTCATGATTGTATCGATTTTCCCCATGATATCCGTGGAGGGCATGGTATACCCCGATGGAGGATCTAGCAATACAAGTTAGCCAGGTTGAAAGATTCTCATTCGAATAAATATTACCCTTCAAAATATCGATAGTAGATTGGAACTCGAGGATCTTGCGAACCTGAGTCAGGAAATCAACGGCGCGGTCCGAGTCAAAGGGCATAGATAGCAGACATTGATGTGCCAGATCATGAGGCACGATGGCATTTGCTGCGATCATTAGTTATCTATCAATTGATGATTCCGAGTCCATGACGTACTCTGGTCTTGGTTGGCGTCTTCCACCAACTTGCTAACCTGAGCACATGGCTCAACATCGCGTATGCTTCTAGCAGCACCGACAACAGCCGCCAAAGCAACCGGCGTCAACACAGTCTTGAGATGCATGATAAGTTGAAGTCGTTAGGAATCATGTTTTTTCTGGCCTAAGAAGGGATTCACATCTCCACTCTCAGGGGTCCTTGCTTCGGTCAGCTGTTCTGTTTTTAGCTGATCTGCACGATCGTCGCCAAGACGGAAAGATGCCCTGTGGGGTACGGAGTAGACCAGGTTCAAATCGATTGAGAGTCTAAGAGTCCAGAACTCGGATGTCTCGGCTGTTTGCAACTTTTATTTTGCTTTTTTTGGCTGGTATGAGGAAATTATGAAAATGGGATAGGATGATGTAGTTGTATCTGTTACAAATTACTGCATTTGTGCACATCTGGGCAGCCTTTTTGTGAACTTGTTATTTGTATCGAAGTTATGATTGGATCAGGAATGTATTGGCAACTCTAGGCCGAATCCCCCATTAATCAAATACGCTTTTCTGGAAGAAACCAACAATCTTACGTGCAGCTTCTTTGCCAACTAATGGATCCAGCTGCTCGACATCCATGTTGGCGATGTCACTAATACTGTCCGTTTCGATAATCAGCCGCTCTAGAGCTTGGGGTGTAACACCCGGAACAGCTCGCAACATATCTTGTGGAAGAAGATTGAAGGTACGGTGCTCAATCCCAGCGGCAGCCATGACGTCGGCAGAGCCAGATGAAGTAGTTATATCAATATCAAGGCCTAGTTGAACCGCGCGAAGTGGGTCGGGCTCCTGGGCGTTCTTTTTGAGCTCTGCAAAGATCTCTGCCGTCTGGTAAGGGGATGAAGACCAGACAATCTTTAGACGTGGGAAGGCAAGAGTGAGGAGCACAAGTAAATGCTGAGCGGACTTTGGGTTGGACGGATTGGCAAGCGAGCTGCTGGTAGTGCTGGTTGCAGTGCCGGAAGATGAGAAACCGTAGTCTGTCATGAACGTCGGCCCTGTTGGAACGGAGTCGAACGCATCAAAAGTGAAAGATTTGTTTTGATCAAACTCGATCAATAGTAACGGGGTCTTGTAATACTGCATCATGGTCTCGGCCTGGTTGTAGAGGCGGCCATTCTTGAGCGAGCTTATGAGATCACGGATCGATTTTCTTTCGACACAAATGTCTGGAGTGAGAATGTAGTCACCCACGGTGAGCTGGCAAGGAATCACGATCATGTTGTTTCCATGTAACAGAGATGGTAGGGCACTTCTGAATTCCCGCACATCAACTACAACCCGAGGAGGAGAAGCCGTAGCTGCAAGTCGTCCTCCTCCAGCGATGCGAGTGTTGACTGTCCGGAGGAATTGCTCCTGGGGATCTTCATCCTTTTTGTCATGCGTCAAGGTGACTGCCATGTTCTGAAAGTCACGTTAGCTAGCATTTTTAAAGTGTGTAGCTGGATAGCTTACTCCTTTCTCTTTGATCAGCTTTGTGAATGAGTCTTTCTCTCGTCGAACAGCACTCAGATACCGTTGTTCCTCGACAGAGCCACCATAATACATGAAGTAAACCTTCACATTTCGCCCCGAATGGGAACTGCGATATACCTCAACTCTTCGAATGAATGCGGGATCGGGTTCGAACATGATAATGTATCGCGGACGCGCTTCCTCAAGCATATGCTCATCCATGTCACCGTCGTATGGGTGTATTATGACCAGATCATTCATATCATACAATTCGTAGAAATCTTCCATATCCTCCAAATCATCGACAATAACCTCCTCTTTCTGCATTTCTTCCACTTCGGTAGGTTGAATCTCGCTTAGCAAGCTAACGACCTGACCGGGCAATTCGACTTCGGTTTGGACGCTGCTATTTGGCACACGACCTGCAGCCGAGGTGATTGCACCGCCACCGCGTACTCGACGGCGTTTGTTCGGGGGAGGCCGTCCTTGATGCGCACTCTGGGCCGCTGATGACTCAGAAGGTTTTCCAGATCTGTCGTCCTCTGCTGACTGGGACAGATTTTTGTTGACATTTGAAAGAGATCTCTTCCAATTGAGGTAGTCTCGTAGCCGACGCCGCATCATAAGCTCCCCGGAAGGCTTGTCCTCGCTAGGATCATCATCGTCTTTGGATTCAGACCCTTGGGCAATTTTGGAATACATAGTTCCAATATACTCGCGAAGCTGGCGGCATATTCGCTGATCGCTACTCATTATCAATATGGTGCTATTTGATTGATCAATTCTCGCCGGGTGGAGGTAGGCGTCGTGTTCGATTTCTGCAAGGATCTCTGATAGGACACTCCATTTTGGCAGTTCCTCTAGAGCTGGGTTCAACTCAGAAGAAAATGTAGTTGAAGATGAAAGGCGGGTCAGTTCGTTGTTCAATTTGCCTTCGTAGACTCGCGATTTGGCTGTCTGGAAAAGAACATGGGCCGCATCAAGGAAAAGCCACGGAGAGTAATTATGTCTGTTGGAGCCAGGGGGCGGAGCATGCGTAGACACGATGGTATCAAGGTACTTGACGAAAGATACCGCATCGTAGCTGAGCAAAGCACTGCATATTTGTTAGTATGAAGATGTAGAAAAAACTTTGGGAGACGCACTGAAGGACTGATCGTAGGACTGTCAAATCGCTGACGATTTGTCTTGTCCTGAAGCTCACACGATGCCAGATTGGATCTAGTTGACGTCTGATGATCATATCAAAATTCCTGTGCAAAGCGCTGTCTAACGTCCACTCTTCCATATCCAGCCCGGTATTGCTTTTCCTGAGTTCATTGATACTGATCTCTACACATTCCAAAACAGCGTTCTGGATTTCCCTCATTTTGTCGCTCATGGGAACTTCCAACTCAATCACTTCTGCCTTGCGATTTCCCTCTAGGGACTCGGCAACAGAAACATGGAATCTGGGCCACAGTGATGCTTTGCGGAGGAAAAGGTTTCGCAGCATGTTAGCCAACGGGGCAAAGCCCGTAGTAAATGGTTCCGGGGAGTCTGAGAATGCTTTCAAGAAGCCGAGCTTGTTTGATTGCCGGTAGACCCGGATAATGAATGCTTCGAGGGACGTCGCCAGAACCTTGTCAGCATGCAAAATGATCATCCCAGTGACCTTCTCGGGATCAAGGAGTTCTAAGAAGATCAGCGAGTGGTTCAAGACATTCTACTAGACATACATACTCGATAACAAGTCCACAACCAATATTCTGGATGTTACACTCAGAATACCCCCTTCTCCATATATTCTCTCTCTGGCAACTTGTCAATACACCGCAATCGACATGGCGGAAAGGCGAAACCCACCGCATCGCCACCGTAGCTTTCTCGGTATTGATCACCTTCAACCCCCTAGCAAGAGGGGACTTGCTGGTAGCATAGTGTTCCGCCAATGCTGGTTTCGGGATCCATCAGCTTCCAACACTAGCATCCGACCTGGAATAGAAACCAATCCACATACCCTCTCCGATCCATTCATTCTCGCGTTCATCTGCACCCACCACCAGAACCAGATTGTTTCCCGCCGCATCGTAAAAATGTAGGAGGTTCGTTATGAGGTGTAGAAGCCCCAGGCCTCGTGCCAGGATGACTAGCTCATCTTCGGCGCGTAGTTCGGTGAAGAGCTCCTGCTGGTATTGCTTAATGGGGGTTAGCGGTGAGCCTGCGCTGGGTTAATGGAGTATTCACCAGTGGCAGAGACAGCTTCACCGGCACATTGGACCGTTTTGGAGGCATTGGGACCACTTCCTAACGCGTTGAGGAGTGAGGGGTCCAGTCAACGAGATGTCGCGTGATCACGTGTGCTATGATGTATGACGTAATGAACCGACCAGCCCAACCTCATGTGGTCCTTGGTTGGGAATTGGACGCAGCCTTGGAAGAAAAGAAGCTGATTCCAAAAAGTGCACTCTATTTCATGTCTGTGTTGTTTTATAATTTCATACAGCCACCCTCCGTACGTTACGTACTAGACCTAGTTTTGGTCATGACCCGCTATAGACACACCCGACGATGGCAAGTTGCCTGGAATGACAGAACTTGTTATTGAATGAAGTACAGATAGATAAAAATTACTGGTCAATGGTCTCTCAGTTGGATGACTTGTTCAGCTCCTTTGCGCGGGCCTCGAGCTCCTCTTTCGAGGCCTTGGGAGGCATATCTACAAAGTGTCAGTTGCAGGCCTGTGTATGTCTGGTAGTCAACTTACTGTCTGGAATTTGAGGTCCCTTTGACAAGAAGTCTGTTGCAGTCGCTTTCTGGGGCTGTTGTCCTGGCTTCTTCTCGGCCTCATTGCCTCCCTTTTGGGGCGCAGATGGGAAGTCCGACGACTCGGGGATGACCGGCATTTTGGAGATGTAGAAGAGTTTCTTGTGGGGTTGTCACTATCTGATAATAGCTCTTCTTCGCTGTAGATAGATCAAATAAATCTGGTGATTTGTTGATGGTAAGTTGAAGAAGCAGGTCTTGAAGATTGGTTGGATGTCTGATTTATAGATCGCAGGCGGGATGACGTCGGTGGTCGGATTGCAACAAATAGCATGATGGAAGTTGCCTAAACATATGTACAACATATTCACTCATATGAAACAAGAACACAATACAAACGTAGTTGAATCTATAATTTAGTGGTTATCTTTAGTAGGTAAACCTAGAGGAGAACAACTTGGGGGCATGTCGTAAAGTAGCTATGATTTGATTAAACTGCTAATCAGGGCGGTAATATGAATGATCAAATGTCTAAGAAGGGAAATTGCAAATACTAGCATTCTACCGAGTTACGACAAACATGATCTATACACATGAAGTATATAGTCAAGATAGGTGCAACATAAGTAGTAATAAGTATTACTTCATAGTCAAAATTATACAGCTACTTAACATATTTGGATACCATAGCTAATAAGCCGTGATCACCTAGGCAGAAATGATGGTTTCTAGTGTGATATAACACAAGGAAATGGGCACGCTAAACCGCATTCCGCAATCCTCGTTACTTATGAAGAGCATGTTAACATTATTCTATGAATTCGTATATTAATGATTGATATCAGATTTGAGATATCAGAATACAATGTAGAAAAAAATCGTAAATGGGTATATAGTGGCCTTAGCCACACTTGAAAAAGCACCAGAAAAGTACCACGTGCCGGCATGGCGGTATGGCGGTGCTGCGGTAGGCCTAGGTCACTCCGGTGTATATTGGGTCCGCCCCGCCTACGCCTTCTCAGCTCCGGTTCATCCTCTCCAACTCTCAAGGCAACCGCCGGCCGGCTCCTCTCTAACACCTCGGCCTTCGCATCTAATTAATCACAAAGAAACCCTGTACCTTCTGCCACCATATCAGTCGGTGTGTTGAGGGCGCTACTCAAGCATTCGAAGACACCCGCCCGGCTGCAATGTGTGCTCCACCCACGTAACCACCCTTCGAACTATCACCTTTCCCCTCTCCATTTACTAGGGGACCACCTCGATTCACCATGCCCTCTATCCTTAGTGACGCCGACAAGGAAACTGTTAAGCGGAATGTCCCCAAACCCGCCAACAAGATCCTCGCCGTAGCTGTCGCGCGACTCTACGTCGCCTATCCGGATGGACAGAAATGGACATTTACCGGAATTCAAGGGGCTGTTGTCCTCTGCAATGACCTTGTGGGAAGGACTTTTTGGCTCAAAATAGTCGATGTCTCGGTAAGCGGTCCATACTGGTTTTGGAGATGAGAGTAGAAGTGCTGATAATGCGTTATTTTATGCAGCCCGCTGGCAGGGGCGTGATCTGGGATCAGGAGATTTATGACAACTTCGCTTACAACCAGGACCGAACCTTCTTTCATACATTCGAGCTCGAAGCATGTCCCGCCGGCCTGTCTTTCGTCGACGAAAAGGAGGCCAAGACCTTTATCAAGAAAGTGCATGAGCGCGAGAAACATGCAAGTAAAGAGACCACCAAGACTCCGTTTGCATCTACTCGAGGCCAAGGGCCTGCTCCTGTCACCAATGGTAAAGTAGGACGGTCTTTGTTTGGCAGCTTGTTGCATCGTTCGAGCGCAGCCCCAAGTGCACCACCACCGACAGCACCTGCCCCTTCAATACAGGTTGCACCTCCGCCTCCGACGCTGTCCCCAATCATGCCACCAGCCAAGCCAGATTTACCATTCGATACGAGTGACCCCTCTTGGAAAGGACTGCTGGATGAGCTTAAGGGAATGGGAATTACCGAGGACCAAATCGCTGAGAATTCTGACTTCATCAAAGCTTGGATTGACCAGAAGCAGGCGGCCGCCGCCGAGTCTACTCCTGCCGAGGATCAGAACAAACCAAAGGCTGCTCCTCCACCGCCACCTTCTGCACCTCCCGCTCCGAAAGTAACCTCGATCAGTCCTCAAGACACGGGTTCCAGCTCGACAAGCAGACGGGGACCGCCGCCCCCGCCGCCGTCACGGAAAACGCGTTCTGAAGCACCAGAAGAATCGGTTCCCCTCCCCCCTCGTGAGCCATCTCCGCCTGCACGAAGATTCAATGCGCCGCCTCCATTTGCAGATGCAGGAAAGTTCGCAGAGCCCGCCGGCCCTGTACCTCCGCGACGTCCACGCGCAATTTCGAACGTGAATGGTGGGCATGTGCCTGGGCCTCCGCCGCCCCCGCGGCCACCAAAGACACCGATGGACGATAGCCACCATAATCAATCGAGTCAATCGCGATTTGGGGTACCACCGCCTTTCTCTGGTGACCGCAAGGTCTCTGCGCCCCCGGCACCCCCCAGCCGTAGCCCTGTACCAGGTGGCCCTCCCCCTCCGCCGCCTCGCACAGCGAGCCCGGCAGCACCGCCCCAACTGCCACCTAAAGTGCCGC
>LWEC01000562.1:0-81386 GCA_002116305.1 Penicillium italicum | reverse complement strand
ACTTAAATATATATCTTCTAATTATTATAGTATAATTTAATAAGTTAATAAAAATACTATATAATATAATATATTTTAATTAAAATTTTATTTTAAGTTATATTATATATAGACTAGTTCCTTATATACTTAGATATTTTAGTTAAATTTATAGATATTATAGATTAAAACTACGATTTTATATAGAGTTAGTAAAATAGATATAAATAATAGTTATTTATTATATAAAATTAGTAAGTTATATATCTATTTTAGGTAACTTTATATAATAGTAGGTATAGTAGGTATACTTAGGATAGGTATACCTATAGGCCTTAGGCGTTATAGACGGGTACTTAAAAATCTAAATAGCCTACCGCCTACCGTGGACGGGCGATAGGTACCTCCTAGGTACCTATGGGCGGGCAATGTCGTAGTCTAGTTAGATTATAATACTTTGAGTACTAGGCGCTATTTCTAGAGATAAAAAGGTTTTATAAAAGAAGTATAAAGTATAAAAGCTTCATAAAAAGACTTAATAAAGTATAAAGACTCTTAATAAGGTGCTTAGAGGTAAGAAATAGTATAGAAAATCCGGTTTATCGAGTTAAACCGGGCTCATAACCTATTAAATAATATAATATATACTAAATAGTATATAGTAACTAAGATGATTCTTTCTTTTATAAAAGGGTATACTTTATAGTATAAAAAATAAATTATAAAACTATCTACCTATCTAAACTCCTAGGTATAAAGCTATATTTATAGCTTTATTTCCACCCCTATAGATTCCATCTACTTCCTTCAACTAGCATACATTTGTACGAATAAATGTGCCATAGAATCATAAAGAAGAACCAGAAATGGCAGTATCAGTACTAAGTACTAGATTCTCCGGGATTCCATTAACTGAAAGCAGTCTAAATTAGAATATAGGTATCCGATTCAGGATACTCGACGATGTATGGTGGAATGTATGATAGGGGCGTCAAACTATATCGACGCCGCTAATCCCGATTCCGTAGGAGTCTCGTAAGACTCGGCGCTTCAAAAGAACCATTCGTATGCACGAACTGGGGTATGCATGAAGCGACGTATGCATGAAGCGACGTATGCATGAAATCAATTAGGGTTTAGCGTTGAAAAGGACACAATTTTGAATGTTAATTATGAAGAATTTAACTTGGGTTTTCAACACGGAGTTACTGAACTCATCGTGAACGCTAATCGAAGATATATCTGCACTGCTCATCTTAGATTGCGCCCGAGAATCACAATATGTGAAGAATACAACTAAAAACTACCATACCATACATAACCAATGATAGCTACTAGCTCTTTAAAATCACCTCGATACAATCAAATGGCAACTGATATATAAAACATCATTTTCAACGAAGATGATATTGAAGTAATGCAATTCACGTGACACGGCTGACGCCGGTTGAGTCGAGCACTTCGCATCATCCAGATACCGACCTCTCCTCCCCCGAATCCATTCCCGTGTGATAACTCCCAGCAACTTCACAATGGCTGCTGTTATTAAGGCAATCAACGCCAAGATCCGCTCCAACTCGGTGCTGGACTATGTCTGCTCAACCCGTACGTATCGAGCCAAATTTCCCTTTCCGTCCCGAGATCGGCCAACGGCGAATGAGACCGAAGGAGAATAAGCATTGGGAGTGATATCGAGGATGAGAGGAACATCCCCGGACTTGCACTTTAACAAACCTATTAAAGCGCAAATGAACTGCACAGATTGCTGACAACCAATGGCGCTTCCTAGACTTCTGGGGCCCCGTCTCCAACTTCGGTATCCCTATCGCCGCTGTGATGGACACACAGAAGGACGCTGAGATGTAGGTTCTTATCCAATAAATGATGGGACTTTTGGCTTTCATCTTCTGCGTTACCCTTCGCTGCAATGGTCTCGGAGCAACTGTACTGATATCTCCGTCTTCACAGTATCTCCGGCCCCATGACCGGTGCCCTTGTTGTCTACGCTGCCACCTTCATGCGCTACTCCCTCGCTATCACCCCCAAGAACTACCTCCTCTTCGCATGCCACTTGACCAACTTCGGCGCCCAGACTACTCAGGGATTCCGTTATCTGAACTACTGGAAGTACGTTTCATCCCTCAGGACCACCTTGTTTGATTTTTGGGTCTTGTCTTTGTCTACAAACACCATATAATCGTGATTACTAACCTGGTTCTACTTTGCAGGTGGGGAGGCCGGGAAAAACAGCTCGCCGAGCAGGCTGCTAGGGGCGGTGCGGCCGCCGAGGCCGGTGCTTAAGAATCGCCTCTGAGAAGAAATTGTTTGTGCTTTTTCGATTTTCATTGGGGCTAATAAGCATCTGTCTCGTTTCGCAGCATTGCACCTCCCCACACATATGGTCTGCTAGTTTCTGCCTTGCGGCCAGATGAGCCTTGGACAATGATGAAAGAGGAGGCATATAGAGGGGACTTGCGGTTTCGAGGAAGACACTTGGACATCGCTGCTGGCTGCAATCTAGTGCCGGTTTGCTGATAGTCACTGTACATAGGCTCTATATTATTGCGCTCGAATATTATTCCATTTATGGGATGACCTAGTTCTTGATCGTTACACCGTCGAGATTCGGGGATAGGCTAGTTGTGCTGTTTTTTGATTTACTCCTGATTCAATGACCTTCTAAAGAAAGCCCCATAAATATGACCAGACAGAAAGTCCTCCAATACCAAGCAAGTATGTATACAGAAAGTGTACTCTGTTCCCCAAATTCGCCGACTTTACTGACAATTTGACCGAGGCTGTGAATGAACATCAGAAGCATGCCCTCCGTCCATGCGTTGAAGCAAATATGAAAACCCAATGATTTATATGCCAGTCTAGGGCTGATATAGAACAAAGAAATGCAACAAGACCTATCTGCTCTACAGTAACCAAAACCAAAAAATTCCTTAATGAGAGTCACAGTATCCTGGG
Organism: Penicillium italicum; assembly: GCA_002116305.1. Classification (NCBI taxonomy): domain Eukaryota; kingdom Fungi; phylum Ascomycota; class Eurotiomycetes; order Eurotiales; family Aspergillaceae; genus Penicillium; species Penicillium italicum. Next base: position 78,434 of record LWEC01000562.1, on the reverse strand, counting down.
CTTTGGGGGATTTCGGGGCCCATCCAGCTCATGAGGGTCAGGTATGTCGTATAGACGCAACAAATGGCACCGAAGACGGCAAGGGCTATGTCAGCAATCGCCTGGCGTTTGGAGCGAGCGCAAGCGCGCAGGTGCAGGAGGGGCTACAGCGATAATATGGGTCAGTCATGCTGTTCGGTAACGATTAGGAGGATATAGGATGGGGACATACCGGGTATACGTAGATCAATGGAACACAAGCGAAGCTTCCGACAAGAGAAACGAACTTGTCTAGATCATTTGCACCACACCAGGCGATAACGGCGCAAACCATAACTAGGAAGAAACGGAAGCCATTCTTCTTCCACTTGATGTATGGGTTGTACTTGCCACTGCGAGTGAAGAGCTCGTTCTCCATTATGCGGATAGCGGGGAAGAGCTGCAAGGGAGTGCTCAGCAGGATGGCAAGTGAGTATAGGAACTGGACCACATTGACAAATTTATCATCCTGGGGGAGGTTAAGAAGGATGACGGTCTTCGTTGCCGATCCGTAAGCCGCGTAACTTAAGGCACCGGCAGACAAGAAGATAAAAGTGATCACAACCATGACACCGGCCAGAACACCAGGGAACCTGTTTGGCTGTTTCATGGATTCTTGAATCGGGATGATGAGACCGATGCCTTCGTAGGTGAATATGGCGGTACCGATAAACATAGACCAGGTGGCTGGATTGAAGGAGACGACATCTGAAATGCCGCCCTGGTCAACCAGAGTGCTGATGTCGTAGTAGTAGATATATAGTAGACCCAAAAGAATGAAAACATCAGCAATCAGGGCGGTGAACCCAAGTTTGCTGATATCTCGAATCAAAGACAGAGGCAGGAAGATGACCAGCTGCAACAAAACCATGTACTTGATGTCAATGAATGTCACACATTTGCTCACAGCTAGCACGAATGCCTGCAAATTTTGCGAGACAAAAACAATGTACGCTGCCACAAAGCCTAACTGACTAAGGACAATTGATCCGAGAATGATGCGTCGCATGTGCTTGCCGTATAGAATGCCACCGATGTCACCGAAAGACCCTTCGATTTTCATGCGAGTATTGACCAAAAGAATGAAGGCATAGTAGCTTAGAATCGAGACTCCCAGAAGCACCATGCTACTGAAGAGCATACCCCCATTTAGGAAGGCTCGAGGCAGGAACAAAATACCAGTACCCACAAAGGATTTGAGCAGTAAGAGTACTGCACCTGTTGCAGTAGTTGTCCCTGCCGGTGAGCGCTGCTTGTGCTTTCTCTTTTTCCGACCCGGTATTTCAGCCGGCAAGAGCGCTGCATCTTCTCCAGACTCTCTGCCCTCCTCTGGTTCGTCCCAGGCATCAGACGAGAAGTACTCATCCGGCCCTAGCACCTCGTCATCTTCCTCCAATTCTTCTCCGGCGAAGTGCCCATAGAGAGTCAAGAACTCCAAGAAGCTAGTAGTCGGCAGTTGAGGTGCACCATTTCCATGTGGCGTCCCTGCAGTTGACCCGTTGACACTTCCGCGGTGTGGACTTCCGGCTGCTCTTCGTAGATAATCTCTGCGGAACCCTCCTGGAACCCTAATTGTATCAATGTCTTCCGTATCAGCCTCTGGTCTTGGTCGGCTAACGCTGAAACTCTTGCTGCGTAAGAACCGCCCTGCGGCTTCGGCCTCGGCATCCTCCGCCCAACGGTAAACCTGTCGTGTGATATCACCGCCCTGGAGCTGAAGACTGGAGAAGTTGTCCTCACCACCAAGGCTGGTCGCAACTTCCGATTGATTATCCGTGTGTTCTGTGACTAGATGCCGTTTGATAACTTCTGGATCTTCGTACGGGGCCATGCCCGGGGAGCCGGCTCCATTTTTGTTATCGAAAGAGCCATACTGAGAGGCTAATGGCCGGTTATCTAGAGTCGAATGCACCGCAGGGGATCCGTTCTGCCGTGACGGAGTTCCAAATCTCGGCGGCGAGCGACCAAGGCTTCCTTGGAGTTGGAATGCAATGATAGAATGACCAGGACCGGGAATCGAGGACGGATTGCCAATCGACCTGGAAAACTCCTGCTCGGTGCTGATATTTGTGACAGGTCGGCTGGCCGCGATACCCTGTCGAGACGACAAGGATGTTCCCAACGAAGGGGAGGGCACTGGGGATGCAAGGCGTGCAATGGAAGCCTGTCTGTTACCAAACTCAGGTGCGGGGGACCTCGAGCGCACCGAGGACGAGGCTATCGGCACAGATCGAGCTGGATTTAAAGACGAGCCCTCTCCATTATCCGCCATTTTGAAAGTGGACTTAGGGTCAAGATAGCTCCTGAAAGGATGCCGTGTTTAGGCTCGGGGAATGGGCATGGAAAGAAGGCCGGACGCCTGAAAAAATAATGTAGGTTAGCTTCTCGGAGGCAAGATTCAAGTGAAAAAGGCCAGGATGTAACTCAGGAGGGTTTGAAACACTAATAACACCGCCAAGGAGTTCAAGGCGGATCAGCTCCAAGTGCGGTTGATGGGATGCAAACTGGAAAATGTTTGCACCCAATCAACGTCATCTGCTGATACAGCTTGTTTTTCTTTACAGGTTCATTTAATGTTAGCGTCTCTTTGCAGACTCAATGGTCTTGCTAGGACTATTGGCTCCTATCATCTAAATTGCTTCGTTGTTTATGCCCTCATGTTAATACCATAACATTTGCAACTGACATGGCGAAACGAGTCGGAGAATCCTCCGACTCCTTGTCTCGGCGACGCCCAACCTTCGCGACTCGAACTGCTCAAGAGGATGTCTCACGGCTTGATCCGGGGGGCTCGGCCCATATGATCTCTGACGAACGTACTCGCTTGCTACCCTGGCCACCGGCTCGATGGGCCCGTCCGTATGAGCCCGTGAATTCGTCAGAACCAACCGATGACCAACGCCATTCCTCACCCATACATTACTTCCGGAGCATTTCTCAGTGGTGGCACAACCTAGGGGACCACGGTCAAGAACAGCAGACGGGTGGGGATACCACTTCACAAAATATGTTCCTCTCTGCGGATCCTTTCTGCGATGCCCGCACTGATAAGAAGGACAAGAGTGGACATCGATCCCGATCGGTGGATGAGCCGAAGAAGCTTGGTACGTTCTCTGGTGTCTTTGTTCCAACGACACTGAATGTCCTGAGCATTCTTATGTTCCTTCGGTTCGGATTCATCCTTGGACAAGCTGGTGTATTGGGAATAGTAGGTGAGCATTACTTCTTTACAAAGTCAGGATCCTCCTTCTGATATATCAAAGGGCTACTCCTTGTATCATACACAATTAACCTCGTGACAACGATGTCTTTGTCTGCAATTGCAACGAACGGGACGGTCCGAGGCGGTGGTGCATACTACCTTATTTCTAGATCTCTAGGCCCCGAATTTGGTGGTTCTATCGGCATTGTATTCTACCTTGGTTCTGTGTTTAACACCGGCATGAATGCTGTTGGTTTAGTGGATTGCTTCACTCAGAACTTTGGGACGCAGTCTGGGGACTGGGCCAACTTCCTCGAGGAAGGCTTTTGGTGGCAGTACCTATGGGGAAGCATTATACTGGTATTTTGCACGGGAATTTGCTTGGCAGGAAGTTCCATATTTGCAAGGGCAAGCAACGGGCTTTTGGTCATACTGCTCGTGGCAACCTTCAGCATACCGCTTTCTGCAGTTTTTATGAAACCTTTCTCAATACCTCGGCAGGGGGTACAGTTCACGGGGCTTCGTTTGAAAACTTTGATGGGGAATCTCAAACCTCATCTAACAAAGGGAGCCGCAGGAAGTCAAATAAAAGGACGAGAGAACTTCCAAGACCTCTTTGGCATTCTATTTCCTGCCACAGGTGGTATCTTTGCGTAAGTTGGCGACATCAGACTTTCAACCCCATTTCACTAATTGGCCATTAGAGGTGCAAGCATGTCTGGTGACTTGAAGAACCCGAGTAAGGCCATTCCTAAGGGTACACTATCGGGGTTGGCTTTGACCTTTATCGCCTATGGGCTTGTCATCCTTGCGATGGCGGCCTCTGTGACCCGGGAGTCGTTTTATAACAACGTGAATGTTATACAAATCGTAAGTACTTAAGAGAGGAAAACCCAGCAGCACGATCTAACGGATTGTAGGTCAATGCCTCTGACAGTGTGATCCTTCTTGGAGAATTCGCAACCAGTTTCTTTTCCGCCCTGATGGGCGTGATTGGATCTGCTAAACTACTTCAAGCTATTGCGCGAGATAGCCTCTTGCCTGGCATAGGAATCTTTGCCCAAGGCGCGCAGAAAACCGACGATCCTGTATATGCCATCATTGTAACCTTTGTATTCGCCCAGGTCACAATGCTCTTCGACATAAATCGCATTGCATCCTTTGTTACCATGACCTACTTGATGACTTTCCTTGTGACGAATCTCGCGTGTTTCCTTTTGAAAATTGGGTCTGCGCCCAACTTTCGTCCGTCGTTCCACTACTTCAACTGGCAGACTGCAGCGGCTGGAACGCTGGTCAGTGGTATCAGCATGTTTTTTGTGGACGGTGTTTACGCCACGGGGTGTGTAGGCATTCTGGTGGTTCTCTTCCTGCTCATCCATTATACCTCGCCACCCAAGCCTTGGGGTGATGTCAGTCAAAGTTTGATCTATCATCAAGTGCGAAAATACTTGCTTCGCTTGCGTCAGGAGCACGTCAAGTTCTGGCGTCCTCAGATCCTGCTCTTTGTCAGTGACCTCGACAAGCAATACAAAATGGTCTCCTTCTGCAATTCGTTGAAGAAAGGATCTCTTTTTGTACTAGCTCATGTTCTTGTGACCGATGACTTTTCAGCAGCTGTTCCCGAAGCGCGTCGCCAACAAACAGCATGGACAAAATTAGTCGAGTATTCTAAGATCAAAGCCTTCGTCAACATTTCCGTTTCGCCCGCTGCGGAATGGGGTATGCGGAATATTGTGTTGAATTCCGGACTGGGTGGCATGAGGCCTAATATCGTTGTGATCGACCAATTCCGATCGGACCAGTCACTTGTTGAGACCCTATCTATGAATAATGGTCGCAGAGACTCGAGGACTAGACGTCACTCGGTCCACTCGAGCACGCGAAACGAGGACTCCAGTGAGTCTGGCTCGGCAAATCCGCCCATGAGCGGACAGAGTTATGTGACGATACTCGAGGATCTCTTGTTTAAGCTTCGGATCAATGTTGCCGTAGCTAAGGGATTCGAGGATTTGGAGCTACCAGACCCCCACGGTCGCCACACTAAGAAGTATATTGATTTGTGGCCGATCCAAATGTCCGCCGAGCTTGGGGCTGATAGTGAAAGCAAGCAAAATGTGCTGACCACTAATTTTGACACGTACACTTTGATCCTACAATTGGGTTGTATTCTTAACACTGTTCCCTCGTGGAAGAAGACATACAAAATCCGGGTTGCGGTGTTCGTGGAGTACGAGACTGATGTGGAAGATGAAAGAGGGCGAGTTGAAGCTCTCCTTGACAAATTACGGATTGAGGCCGAAGTCTTGGTCTTCTGGCTTGCCTGTGGTGATCTAAAGGCTTATCAAACCATCGTGAATGATGACGCTTCGATCACAGCTGATGCCCGAGAGATGGTTAATTCCGCTCTACAAGGGGAGGAGTGGTGGCAAGGCGTCTTACGAGCTCGTGCCCTAGATCAAGAACCGCAGGATATAACCACTGACAGTCTCCATCTTGATAAGTCACCATCGAGCCAAGACAACGGAGCTAAACTTTTGCACCATCGAGTGTCTGGTTTGAGGAAACTGATTCAGTCCACTCGACGCAGACGATCTGTCTCTAGCTTCCGAGCTCTTGGAGGAGTGAACCTCGGCATGCAAACGCATCGCTTGTTAGATGCGTTTGTCGACTACGACAGCTCCGATAGCCCGAGTGAGAGCGAAGATAGTGACTTGGAGGCGTATGCCAGTGATCCAGAACCAGAGGACGGCGGAGAGGACATACTCACCGCTCGAAATGAGGCTATACCCGTTTCCGGCCCTTCAAGACTCCTTGGCCGGTCTAAGACCGATGATTGCAGCCCTACTGCAGACTTTCCAAGCACACCAGTGCGTGCGAGTTCTCAAGTACAGGATACACCATCTAACCAGATAATCCCATCTATAATTGAGACTGGGGACGATGTCTCCCCGAAAAGTAAACCTCTCGGTCTACGGCCCTCTATGAGCCGTTCTGCTTCTAGCAATCGGTTCAGCTCCTCGCCCATCCCCGAAGCCAAAGTGGACACTGAAGCTGAGGAGGGCAATGGTCCGTCTATCATGTTTGCGGCGCAGAATTCACCACCACGATTTACAAACAAGCTAGATTCTATCTACACTCGTCGCCCATCTGCCGTGTCTCCCACCTCCCCCGGTACCCACAGCAGTATACATGCAACAGGATACCCTGGTGTGGCATCTGTTCCATTGTCTTTCAATGATCTCCCAAGTCGAGCACAGCATTTGATTCTAAACGAGTTAATGGTTCAGCAAAGTGGTGACACTGCCGTTATCTTCACGACCCTGCCGTCTCCCGTGGAGGGGACTTCACTTAGCGCGGAGGATAGTGCGTCTTATTTGAGTGACCTGGACATTCTATGGAACGGCTTGCCCCCGTGTCTGCTGGTGCACAGTAATAGCATGACTGTGACGATGAACTTGTGATGAATTGATGACTGCGAATTATACAGGACGCAGAACTGTACATAGCACATGCTCGATCTTCTTAAATTGTGAAAGTATGTATTTGACAGCAATGTTACTTATACAAATATTCTATTTAGCTATTAGAATCAACTACCTAAATAGGTGTCCTCGGCACAAAGGCATAGAGGCGATCATCCCGGCGCTACTGCACGCCACAAAACCTCTGTACTTGCCTGGAAGTTGTTTAACGGGCGACAAACCAGCTCAACTATAGAAGGTAAGAGAAATAAAAGATCTCTAGAGGAGAGAGAAATAAGACTCAATGACCTAGATATGTAATAAGAGCCCTAAATGAACAAGATGAAGTTAATCTGACCAATTGATATTGTTGGGGCTGTGATTGGACCGTTCCTCTTCTGATCTTCTCGTTCCCTGGTATACCCAGTAGCATCGAGCACTTCTCCCCCAACTTCTCCATTGCCCCATTGTCTCCATTGCTTATATCTTGGCTATTTGGCTCTGCGAGTTGGCTACTCATTCTTAACTTTCCTCGTTTTCTTCTATTTTTATCTTTTAATTCCTAATCCCAACTTCGCCCCTTTGTTGCCCAAATTCCAATCCCGTCATGACCGAGAATGCCGCCCGCCCATTGAACGGTATGGGTACAAATCCCGTGCGTCGTACAGTCGACTTTCATCCTGAAAGCACAGTCAAAGTCCTTCCTATCCACCCTAAGGGTGTGAACGGAAACTGTGTCCTGGACGACTCCGACAGCGCCTCCGTCTCCTCCTCCGTCTCCTCAGCAGAAACACACGAAGCGATTGCTACTGGGGAACAACCTAAGCGCAAGCGGCCGATAATGACTCGCAAGGCCTCTTCGCCTATGGCGCCTACCTTTATGGTGTCTGCGCCGGGCAAGGTTATCGTCTTTGGCGAGCATGCTGTGGTCCACGGCAAGGCTGCTATGGCCGCGGCCATCTCTCTTCGCTCCTACCTTCTTGTCACCACCCTCTCTAAATCACAGCGCACGATAACATTAAACTTCCGGGATTTGGGTCTTAGCCACACTTGGGATATTGACACGCTACCCTGGGATAAGTTCCACGAGCCTTCAAAAAAGAAGTTTTATTACAGCCTTGTCACTGAACTCGACCCAGAACTTGTCGACGCAATCGAACCACACCTCCAGGGCGTCTCTAAGGGCCTCCCAGAGGAACAGCGCAACATCCATATCCGCTCCGCATCATCATTCCTCTACCTCTTCCTCTCCCTAGGCTCCCCGCAAAGCCCAGGCGCTATTTACACCCTTCGATCCACTATCCCTACCGGGGCCGGTCTAGGTAGTAGTGCAAGTGTTTGCGTCTGTCTTAGCTCCGCGCTACTTCTTCAAATCCGTACACTTGCCGGGCCCCATCCAGATCAACCACCAGAGGAGGCAGAGACACAGATCGAGCGCATCAACCGCTGGGCATTCGTGGGAGAGCTCTGTATCCATGGCAATCCTAGCGGGGTAGATAATACGGTGGCCGCGGGCGGTAAGGCCGTGATTTTCCGACGCGACGATTACTCGAAACCTCCGACGGTTACCTCGCTACCCAACTTTCCCGAACTCCCTCTCCTACTTGTCAACACCCAACAAGCGCGTTCCACAAAGACAGAGGTCGAAAAAGTGGGGGCTTTAAGAGACGCCCATCCCATCGTGACAGAGTCAATCCTTAACGGCATCGATCAAGTGACATGCTCTGCACAACGTTTAATCCAGGACCCTGGTTTCAAGGGTACCTGTGAGACCACCCTCGCTCATATCGGAACCCTAATCCGTATCAACCATGGCTTCCTTGTCTCTCTAGGCGTCTCTCACCCCCGCCTGGAACGCATTCGTGAACTTGTCGATTACGCTGACATCGGCTGGACAAAGTTGACCGGTGCAGGTGGTGGCGGGTGTGCTATTACACTCCTCCGGCCTAATGCGAAGGCGGAAGTTAAGCAGGACCTCGAACAGAAGTTCGATGAGGAGGGTTTCACTACGTACGAGGTTACTCTCGGCGGTGACGGTGTTGGTGTTCTCTACCCAGCCGTCCTACGCAATGGCTCGGATGAAGAGGGCGGTGAGGAGATCGATCAACAGAAGTTCGAAAATGCCGAGGGCCCTGAAGGTATTGAGCGGCTTGTTGGTGTTGGGATTGAGGAGAGGAGAGAGGGTTGGAAGTTCTGGAAGCGAGCTATCAATTAAGCCGCTTGTCTTGGGCTTTCAACGCAGTGTGACGCAGATACCGACTTTCCTTTCATCCTACCCAGGCTACCTTCTGTGGTCCACCTTGGCAAAGTTGGTGTTGATCTGGCCTTCTTTTCACCCACTATTTTTCCATTCTCTGTACACATTATCCTTATCCACCACATGCATTATACACCAACTTCTTTTTAGTCTTAATTCTCGGTGTCAACCTGACAGTCTACCTTGTTGTTTTTCTCGTGGAATTCGCCATCCATGTTCATCTCCATCCCTGTTCGGATTTCGGCTATGATTGTGTTGTCCCTCTCCTCGCTTCTCGATGTCTGCAACTTTCATTCCGGGCTTTCTCTTTGCATAGAATACATTATCGCTATGAATGTGGAAGAACTGCTCCCCTAGATTGCTTCTGGTTCTCAAATACATCAATCACATAATACTGTCAGGACTTGCTTCCATCTTCTCATGTAAAGTGTACAAATCAAATTGCAACGCAACAAGTAGAGATCCCAATACCCATCGAGTGAGAGATACAGCCGGCTAAAGAGGAGCGCTTTAAGCCTCGATATAGGCCAGCAGGGTGACTGGGAATAGCTTCTTTTTGATGGAACTGCTCCATCATTCAAAATCTACCTGCTATCAATGTTTATTGAACAATTTAAGCAATGAATAAATTGATTTCTTATTTGCTCTCAGCTGCTACTGCGACCTTTAAGTTATCAAATTAATGAGGCCAACCAATCAGATCACACCAGAAGCTCAAGGCTTTCATAGCTTCTTCCCACAAGGCTTCGCTGGCCCTGTTGCAATGCCATAGGTATCTTCTCTAAGCACTTGGCTGCAGCAGCAAAGAAGCCGAGAAAGACATTGCTCGGCCGCAACACACGGCTCAAGTATTCAGGGTGAAATTGCACACCGACAAAAAAGGGATGATCAGTATCACGGAGCTCTACAATCTCGACACGCTTGCCGGTAGCGTCTTGGCTAACAACTGCAAGACCGGCCTTGTCAAGGTCCTCGACTATTCCCGGGTTAATTTCGTACTGGTTTCGGTGACGTTCTTCAATCTGGGAAACCGTAGGGCCATACAACTTTCGCAACTTTGACCACTCGGTACCCTCCCTGAAGATGCATGGATGCTTGCCTAGACGCATAGGGCCCTTCTCCTGATTATGCTCAGGCATGTGGATGATCACATGGTTCTCGGATTCCGGGTGGAGCTCTTGGCTCCCAGCATCTGGGATACCCATGACATAGCGGGCATATTCAACCACTGCGAGTTGCATGCCGAGACATACGCCTAGGAATGGCTTTTTTTTAATCCTAGCCCATGTGATTGCCTTGATCATCCCGCCGGTGGCGCGAGCACCAAAGCCACCAGGAACGATAATGCCCTTGACGCTACAGAGATCGTGCCAGGCTTTGTGATACTTGACTGCAGAGTCTTGATAGGTCTCGTCCTCGAGATGTGCGGCGTCAATCCATACAACTTTGACTTTTTTGTGACAGTACATAGCTGCGTGTTCGATGGACTTGGAAACACTAAGGTAGGCATCTTTATTCGAGGTGTATTTTCCCACAAGGGCGATTGAGACTGTGTCGGTGATAGTATCCTGACTTCGAATGAGATGAACCCAGTCATTCCACATGCGCTTGCCTTGCTCCATACGGGTGGGTGTTCGATCAGGTGGAAGGTTGAGATGTTCACAGAGGATGCCGAGGAGATTTTGTTTCTCGAGGATGAGGGGTACATGATATGTGGTTGGACAGTTGTGCACGGAAATGACCTGTTCAGGTTCCATTGAGCACATGTTGGCGATCTTTTGGATAGTGCTTGGATCCAATGGCACCTCACAGCGACAAGCAACCTTTTCTTGATTAGCTTAGAGTGCGCATAGATAGAATGATTGCATACTAGAAATGGACTTAATCCAGCGCTCCGAACGTCAGAAACGGATCTTTGAGTTGGCTTCGTCTTTTGCTCGCCAGATGCCCCCGGCCTATCCTGGTGTTAGCCTTGTATTTCCTCACCTAAAACAAAAAGGGCTTACGGCACGATAGGGACATAAGTTACGTGAATTTGAACGAGATTTTCCTTGCCGACTCTCTTTCGAAGATGGGCAAGAGCGTAGATAAAGGGCGAACTCTCGATATCGCCCACTGTACCACCTAGCTCAATAATACACACATCAGGCTCGGTTTGGGACTCGTCCACAGGTATCTTTGCTGTCCGTTCGATGTATTCCTGGATGGCGTTGGTGAGATGAGGCACCACCTGAACAGTTTTGCCTAGATAATCACCGGCCCGTTCCCTGGAGATGAGGTCTTGATAGATCTTCCCAGTCGTGATGTTATGACCCCGCTGGAGAGTGGTTGAAAGGTAACGCTCGAAGTTGCCGAGGTCAAGATTTATCTCACCCCCATCATCCGTCACATAGATCTCTCCATGGCTGGTTCCCGTCAATAAGTGGATGGGCCCGCAGAAGTTGTATTAGATTGGCGGGACTCACTGGAGTGGGCTCATAGTCCCCGAATCGATATTGATATAGGGGTCTATCTTGATGGTGGTGACGATAAATCCTTTGCTTTGTAGCATCAGACCTGCACTCGAAGCGACGATACCTTTCCCTGCTCCAGAGATGACGCCTAGCAAGGTCAGTTTCTGATTCTTATACTTCGAAACGCTAAACGTGAAATATGGAGACCGCCCCGCTTTTCTCCAGGGGGTAAAGCCCTGGAGGCAGAGCCACTTTTGACAGACCCCCGTTAGACTCACCTCCAGATACCACAATGTACTTCATCTTCAACTCTGAGGCTCAAAATTGGATAAGAATATTGATGAAAATGAAAAGAAGATGTGTAGATTGAGAAAAGAAAGCTAACTCCGATTTGGAAACATCTGACATGTGAAGTGGCAGATCAGACACCGCCTTCATCTTGAGACAGCTTCTTCTTCCAGCCTCTTCTTTGATTGTCCTTTTTGTTTGTTATCAGAAGTGAGAAGTGAGAAGGAATCTGTTTGCCAGGTGTTCAGTCAGTCTAGGAAAAATGAGTTTCGCCTGAATTTTAAGGCAAAATTCGGATGGACACACTCTTGCCGTCTCGACACAACATCTTACATTGTACAACGGTATATCTCAGTGTACCATCGGCTGAACTTCAATATCAGTATTCCTTTTGGATATGCAATTACGGATGTTCAAAGGTTCAACTATGATGCGCTTGATTACAAGCCCTGATATCCTGAGGCCCCGATCCGACATTGAGAGTGTCCGACGTCATGACTTCTCTCAACTATCAATGCACAATTTGCACCAATACACAGCGCATGGTGCAGGAATAAAGCAAAAAAAATGATGTGTGCAAGAAACTTAAGAGCAGGATCCCATGAAAATGTTAAAAATATGCTTGTCGTGATTAGACACACGCCTCCCTACGTGTCGGTAGATCTAAGGTTCTATATCCTGTCTCAGACACGATGATTTGCGTGCGAATCCATCTCAGGGTCCATGATGCCTCTGTGGAGAACACCTGTCAGGCCAGGTCCAGCACGAACGAATCACACCCCAGAGTCATACAAGTCACTCAGTCCAAGACAGGGGCAGTGCCTTTTTACCCCCGAAAACCTTGACTTTCCCTAGCATGGCTTTTTGCAAATTCTCTTCGCCTCTCTGCAACTTCTTGCTATACATGTTCTTTCTATAGATTCTAACTCGTCATGAAGTCTGAATCTGTGACATGCGCTGGCCTCGCAACATCTGTCGCTTTGGCTACATGCCTAATTGGCGTGCTTGCTGAAGGAAACAATTCGACTAAAGGGACTAGTTCAACTATTCCAGTCAGTCTGACAGTGGAAACCGAGGGCGGTAACAAGTCGAGTCCGCTTCTATATGGAGTTATGTTCGAGGTGAGAAACAAGCGAGCTCTATGCGCAAGTAACCGTGTCGCTAACCGACGATATTGTTAGGAAATGGACCACTCTGGTAGGAAATTTGCATTTTGCTGATCAGGAGCATCGCTAATTGTTATAAGGCGATGGTGGAATACACGGACAATTGCTGCAGAACAACGGATTTCAAGGAACTAGTCTTGGTTTGACTGCCTACGCCCCGGTGGGAGATGTGACAATCTTCCAGGATGCCTCAAAACCCGTCAGCAAAGCAATTACGTCTTCGCTCAAGGTCGAAGTACCGGATGGGGTAACAGACTATGTTGGCTTTGCCAATACTGGTTACAACGGAATTCCAGTCACGGGCGCCATATACAACTGTTCATTCTGGGTGATGGGCAACTACTCGGGAACTATCAATCTGCAGCTTGTTGGGTCGCATAGTGGTTCGATATATGCCGATCACAACTTGACCGTCAAGAGTACGGATTCGAAATTCACGGAATTCAAAACCAGTTTCAACACTACTTATACACCAAGAGGGGATAATGAGTGGCATTTGACATTTGATGGATCGAAAGTCGCTGGTAGCTCGTTGAACTTTGGCTTGATCCAGCTATTTCCTCCCACTTTCAAGGGAAGAGAAAATGGGCTGCGAGATAACATTGCATCGTTTCTGGACGAGATCAATCCAGCGTTTCTACGTTTCCCGGGCGGGAACAACCTTGAAGGCTTAGAAGTTGATTCTCGCTGGAAGTGGAACACCACGATTGGACCCGTGGTCGACCGCCCAGGAAGAGAAAGCGACTGGTTTTACCCTAATACAGATGCCCTCGGCCTGGACGAGTATCTGTGGTGGTGTGAAGACATGAACATGGCACCACTGCTAGCTGTGTGGTCTGGTAAATCCTATGGGGACATTATCTCAGGGCCGGACCTTGAACCTTTCGTCGAGGATACCATGAATGAGATGGAATATCTCTTTGGCGACTCCTCGACACATTATGGTAAACTGCGAGCCCAGAATGGTCGGAAAGAGCCATGGAAGGTTGACCTTATTGAAATTGGAAACGAAGATGACCTGACCCGTGGCTGTGACACTTATCCGGATCGTTTCAATCAAATCTACAATGCCATCCACGACAAGTATCCGAACCTCACGTTTGTTGCTTCCCATGGGAACTATTCCTGTCTGCCATCTCCGCTTCCCAAAAATGTCATCATCGATCTGCATCTGTACCGCGCACCAGACGACTTTGTCAAATTGTTCGACCAGTTTGATAATCAGCCGCGGAATCAGTCAGTGATGATTGGTGAGTTCGGATGTCGCAATACCACAGAAGAGACAGGAACATACTGGCCATACATGCAGGGCAGCTGCAGTGAGGCCGTGTACATGATCGGAATGGAGCGCAATAGTGATATTGTCAAGATGGCGGCTTATGCACCCTTGATGCAGCACTTTGACTTTGTCTCTTGGTCGGTAATGATATCTAAAGATCTTAGAAAGAACACTGGGAATTTAGCTGACCACGTTGTTTTTTACTTTTAGCCCACCCTATATGGCTTCAATTCCGCTCCTGACTCTGTAACACCTTCGGTTTCATATTTTGTGCAAAAGATGTTTGCATCCAACAAGGGGGACACCATTCTTCCAGTTCACTCATCAACAGGATTTGGACCTCTTTACTGGGTGGCTTCCAAGACAGGTTCACAATACTACTTGAAATTGGCAAACTATGGTCCCGAGCACCAGAAGGTCAATGTGAGTATACCAGGCACCAAAACTGGTAAACTGGAGATGCTTTCTGGCCCCAAGTACCAGGGTGATACGCCTTTCAACGTGCAAGTCCAGACGGTCACCACCAGTGTCTTCAATGGTCAAGGGAATTATTCAATAAGCATGGATCCTTGGGCTGTCGCTGTTCTGGCAGTCTCATGAGTGAGATGATTGTACATGTTCCAACATTTGATGTTTGATGCGATGCAAATAAAATTCAATCCAAAATCTGCTCGGGAACCTCAAGAACCTCATCACGCACATAATCCGCTAATCTCTCTTGCCAAACCCATCTAATCGACTTGAGCTGCCAACACCCAGACCAAGAATTCCACAGACCAAATTGCACGGCATAAATGCGTGAATTCCACCCTTTCAACTAAGAACGACTCATCCGAGTCCATCATTTACGAGCCTCTTTCGCATCCTTTCAATCCTCCGATATGACCGCAACCAAGGCCAGCGAGTAGTATCAGGAACAAAGATTCCATAGTTGAGATTACATCACTTGCCACCAGATCGGGCAAGAGCAATGTCTCCTAGTCGAATAGACCGAGTTAGAGATTGGAGAAGGGACACTTCATCACTGGATGCACCGTAGTTGTAGCTTACACGTGGCTGTAGAGCTTTGTACGCATGTCGAGGGAGGAGTGGACTCCAAAAATGTGCATAGTCAACCAGGAGCCTGGATGTTAATATAGCAGGCACTCGTTCGTGAGAGATGTTAACCACGCTGGAAGGCCCTGGCATTATTTGTCATGTTGACCTCTTAGCTCAATTAGCACTTAGTACTTAGTACTTAGTCCATATTGCCAAGTAACAAAGTACCCGGAAGGTAATCGCCCGTGAGAAAGTCAACATCTCCTAAAGTGGCTTGGCGATACGCCTGCAGGATCACCTTTGGCACACAAGTACTTTTGGCTGGGTTTAATCTAGATGTTCTTCATCCCGTGGAAGCCGAGCAATTAGCGACTCGGACTGGTCGGCTATTTTCACTTGGATTGGTAGACATTGTAAAGTGTGGTGGATCTTATTTTTTTCTCCATGAAATTTTGAGTGGTTGATTTTTCACTAAACCACTGTAGAGTATAACCAAATAACTAAAGAGTTCAATGAATCCTACTTGCATGTTCGAATGGTTATTCTAAGCCCGTGAACTCCTCCGGTTGGAAAGAAGAGCATCGAGGCAAAAGAAAGGTACCTCGCGGGAAATCCGTCACAAACCCCCGAACTTTGCCGGTGACTAGTTCCTCACTAGAGCCAATTAAATTAGAGTGATGAACTTCGTTCATGCAAATTCAAGTCAACAGTTTTGAGGCTGAATCCAACCTATCATAACTATTCCATGGGCTTTTTGCTTTTTGCTTATTTCCTCCTATGGCAATTTTCAAAGCGCCAGCTGCGGGAGAAATCACATCGCTTCATACCCGATTAGGAAGGAACCCGATTTATGGACCAGTAGGATGTTCTCGCAATTGTTGGAGTTGGTAAGATTTGGATAGAGTCCAAAAAAAAAAAGAAACACAAGTTGGTGTATCGCAACTCGGGCTGGAAGCTTAGTTGAGTCTAAGAACTTTGCGTAGTGTTGTCTGTGTAATTATAAATGAGAGACCATCGGCATGGGTGTATTTGGAGACCCATAAAGTTTGCTTAACAATAGCCATTGTCACTTCCATTGTCCCCTTTGTCCCCTTTGTCCCTTTGTTTGTGTTCGAGCTAAAAATGCACGAGACTATCCCCGGAAACGAGGTCTACGGACCCGGAACCTACATCGACAAGACCGTCCTCCCAGTACCGGAAGATGCCCGTCGAATCTTTGAACTGCTGGCGTCACGAACACCCGGTTTCACAAAAGACACTGCGCTATGGGACACTGTCAGCTTCGAAGGCCGGCCGGACCCTATGGTCCCCGGTCCGATGAAGTCCCCTGTCGTGACAGCGGCTCTACATGCCATGTGCGGGCTGGTTGCAAATGAACTTCTTGAGCTACGGGATGGCAAGCTAGCGAACGAAGCCAGCGTGACTGTAGACACAGACCATGCTGGCATCTGGCTTGCTTCGACATTTACAGCATTCGTGAATGGGAAAGACATCTCCACTCTTGCACGGGCCCGCGAACTTCCCAACATCTTCGACAGGGACTTCGAGAAAGGGTTCGGGGTCGGTCCACTAGCTGGCCGAGCCACTGCACTGTATCCCACCAAGGACTCCCGGGTGTGGTATCAACTCCATGGGTCGCTGGATGCAAGCAAGACACTCTGCTCGATGGGGATCAACATGGATGTGCCGTTGAAATCGTTCCAGGAGGGATATGACTATATTCGGGAACGTGTGCAGAAATGGAGTCCGGATGAACTCGAGATGCATAATGTGAGGCATGGATTATGTGGAAGCATCTGCTACTCTCCCGAAGGTTGGAGGAAGACTGAAATGGGGAAGCGGCTTGCGGAATATCCCCTCGTGAATTATACGCGTGAGTCGTATGCACAATCGACGCCGCCGGTTCCCTTGACTCAGCTCCCTGATCGTCGGCCTCTGGCTGGGATCAAGGTAGTGGAGATGGTGCGAATTATCGCTGGTCCCACTGTTGGAGTAATTCTCGCTTCGTTTGGCGCAGACGTCATCCGTGTTAACTGTAGTAGACTGGCGGATTTGAATGTGAGTGAAATGGACTCTGCTTCTTCTTGTTCCGAAACCAAATACTGATCATATCCGAACAGGTCCTCCAATTAACGCTCAACGCCGGGAAACGCACAATCGATCTCGATATTGGAAAGGAGGACGAAATGGCCCGACTCAAGGAGCTCGTGGGCGACGCAGACGTGTTTGTCCAGGGTTTCCGGTATGGATCACTGGAACGGAAGGGACTCGGTCTGCAAAAGATGTTGGATATGGCAGCTAGAAGAAACAAAGGCATTGTCTACGTCGATGAAAACTGCTACGGTCCATCTGGACCATTTGCCGAGAGACCTGGTTGGCAGCAGATAGGGGATGCTGCATCCGGTGCTTCATACGTAATGGGTCGTTCGTTGGGATTTGAAGAAGGAACGAGTGTTCTTCCACCGCTGCCGATCTCTGATATGACTACTGGCGTTGTTGGTGCTTTGGCAACGATGCTGGCTATTCGGGACAGGGCTCAGAAAGGTGGCTCGTATCACGTTGTGAGCTCGCTTGTGGCGGGAGACGCGATTCTGGTGGACCCCGAAGTTGGCCTCTATCCTGTTGAAGTGGTAGAAAAAACTCTCAATACGTTCGAATTCGCACGCTCGTCTCCGGATCAATTCGTCTCGGAGATTATGATCCAGGTGATTGATGGGTGGAAACGGGTTTTCCCGGAATATCTTGCACAAGACTCTCCATTTATGATGAGCTTTGAGGATAGCCCTTGGGGGCGGATGGATATGTTGAGGCCTGTGGCCAGACTAGATGACAAGGATGCAAGTCCTACTTGGAAGAATGCTCCTGTTCCGAATTGCCATCATGATCAAAACATCACCTGGCATGATCACGTTCCAGGGAGACTTTGTGAGTTGTCATGTTAGTATAGTTATACGATAGAACTCTATGAATTTTATCATGTTCAAATTCACAACTCCCCAGTGTTTTCAGCTAAATCGTCTGCACGAAAATCATACGAAACTGACAACCCCATGGATAATAGAGATGTCCGATTCCGTTGCAGGACGCGAAGGATCAAGGAGAGTCTGGGAGAACAATGCAGCCAAGGCTGTTTCCGGGAAGTAATCAATGCTCTTGTGTGATGTATAATAGAGCAGCAAAAGTTCGATATGTCAGATGAGCTTACCATTGAAAGGATTGATCATATCGGCCTCGGAGTGGACTGGACTGATCAGTTCAATCATCGCTCGTGCCGCTTCTATTAACTGTTGTATTGATATGTTTCGGTCATTCGACAACCTCGGGGGACTGAGCCCCTCATTCTGTGGGCTATTTGACCAGCACCGAGGAAGTAGAATGACTCGGCGGATATTGAGGTAGCAAAGTTGGTATGCAGAGTGAAATCTGAGAATTAGCGGAAGGAAGGGATGGTCATCGATCGAACAGTTTCGTCGGGGCCGGAGATTCGGTGGGATACAGTGCCGAGATGAAATTGATTTTGATTTTCCCGATCTCCATCACACCTAAGCCATCAGATGGGTTCTCATGATGCAGTAAAGTACTATCATCGCGGGTATCTTGGGCAGCAGGGCGGCTGGTCCTCTGGCAGATTTCGGCTTTCAAAATGAACGCTATCCAAGAAGAATCTTCTCCGCTCTTCGATGTGGGACTCCGGGAGACCAAAGGAGCTGGAGTTGTGCAACCCAATAGATTGCGACAGACGTACAGCCGCAGCCACAAACATGAACAGAGGTTGGGGATTTAGCGTGCCTGGAAAGAAAATTGCCAGTCCAAGAAGCGCCTGAACTGCGAGGAGATCGCAGGTTCGCATGAACAAGTCTGTGACTACGTTCATTGCATTTTTGACATGACCCAGAAATTTCTGCCAGTCGTCGATGTTAACACCAGAGCTTTCTGCCCTTCGCATGTATTCAAAGGCCAGAACAATATTGAATGCAGGCCACCATAAGGGACTTTCGTTAGCATTTCATGAAAAGTGTCTGCTGACCATTTCCAAGAAACTTTCCGGACCAAAGAGCGGCAAGGCCTTGTTAAACGTGTCAAAGTATTCATGAACAAGATCAAGGATCACCGCTTCGGATGGTAAGGGTTGTGAGCATCTGCTTTGGAAATCGTCTTGAAGAGCTCGAGGGTACCAGTCGGCTTGCCTTCATAAACTGCTATTTCTCTGAGCGGCATGGCGCCATACGTTATTACCCGTCTTGCTTTCAAGCCAGCCCACAACCTCAGGGGAAAGACCGAAAAGTGAGAAGATGCGCCTGGGCGTAGTCGGTAGAATCAGCAGCACTTTGTGTGACCATTGAGGAACGATAGCTGGCGAGCCAATACTCAACAAGAAAGCGCATTGCGCCTTTCGGAGTTTTGAGGGTGTATGACCCTCTGTCGCCATCGGCCTCGGCCTGGAAAGATGCCTGAGCGGTGTCATTTCTCGGAGATGGCAACTCTGAGTCGGATGCTTCTAAGGGTTGGACATGCTCTGGGCCTGTGTCTTCGTCACCGGGAACTCGCCGTCTCTTGGATGCATGTGCTTCATTCAACTCATCTTGTAGAGATCCAATGCGCTGTTCCAGTACACGAACATTTTCCCCGCTGTGAGTGAATATGCGTTAATTTTAAAGACCCAACGAGCCAAGTAGAACATACCGGTTGGGCTTTTTCTTGCGTCACATGGTGTCTTCGTACTTGCAGGGCAAGTCGAATGTTCTGCAGGGAACGCAGACCGAGTCCCATCAAATTTCACCTTCTTTGGTCTTCATACACTGTATACCTTTGTAGCATACGCAGGTCAGCATCCAATCACAGTTGTTCCCTCAGCACATGGGGGCCATCTGGGGGCGAGTCGATGCCTTGGCAAGGCGTACAACGCTGCTGGTGTTCTTATCCATAACACAAAATAATTATATTGTAACACCAAAATTGTTCTTTCAGGATTGTCATCCCTGTGCGGCTCCAATCATCATGATTAATAAGTGTAGGTTGAGACAACACGAGGTTTCCCAGACGTTGAGGCACTAAGGCATACATAGTGGGTCATCATTGCTGCCTCAGGCCAAAAGGATGTATGTACAAAATCGGATTTGACCTTCCCCAGGTAGCTAGCTCTGAAACACAGCCTGTGATTTTTGTAGACTGCATGAATGGACTTCTCATTATGTGTACTCACCGCGGGATATTCATCGGGGAGGATCCAACGGCCTGCCGGAGAAGTGGCCTAGAACTTTCATTTTGGCATTCTGGAAGATTTACACTTTGGAACTTTCTAAATCGGTCTGCATGGCGAAATAACGTCTATTTTAAAGTGTGAATCTAGACCTCGCTCTCACATTAAGCTCTTTGCCGAGACTTTTCGTAGATGTTGAATAGAGATTCTACATCAAAAGCAGTGCTACATAGTAGTAGGTAAACTAGAGGACCAGAGTGGAAGAGGAGACAGTGGCAATAACCTCATACCTCTTATCAGACCATCAATGACATGATATAATCATTTGACTCAAATTGGGTGATCCTGTACACCTTGTACTCCCCTGACATAGGTTCGGTCAATGTACTTTGATCTTTGTGTATCAGCAATAGTTCGAGCTCACGAAATACTTCCATAGTTCGAACTTCCCCAATAAATTTTCTCGTAGGATTAGCTATTGCAAAGAACTGTTTACTCAAAGCCATGGCGATGCAACGGGATGTTACTCTGTATAACAACCCAATCTAGCCACAGCAAATAGCCGCGAACCACAGCTAAGCCTAAATTTGTCGCTTATAGAATGATTGCCAACTGACCACCATGGCTATTGGAATCTTGTCGTACGATTCAGCTGTGTCTTAGGTATCTGTTTGCGCTACCTTTGCTCTACCTCAGGTGAATGGCTGTGGTTGAGGTCATTGTCACACTAGTGTTTGCATCACAGACTGGGACTCCCGGACCAAGGTTGCTCTCTTTTTAGGAATTATATCCAGAGGCAATGTAACCGTAAAACAGGAAGTACATATGTCGGCCGAGCCGAGACATCTATCGATCAATGAGAAAAGATGAAGCCATGGCGAAGACCAGCTCATTGAGTCTATTGGCTAATTCCGAACTTGTCGCGATGTTGCCGTTCACGTTGTTTCAAAAGCCTCATTGCCAAGGAGAAAATATGGTTGCAATAACAGATCTCGAGTGCAACCTGTGGCTGGATTATATGCCATTACCCGGTTTCTTTTGCAGGTACAGTGCTTCCCAAGTCATATTTACTTGTCCGACAAGGCAAAAGACCACTGCAAGCATTAGAACTTCAGCATTTTGGGGTTCAGTAACTCCCACATATAAAAACAACAAACCCTCCCTTTCAAGTCGTCTTCTTTCCGTCCGCAGCAATCCTCAGCTTCATTGTCAGCCCAAAGCCATATAACAAACAAGTGTACGTGTGTCTCTAAAGCCCACAATGGTTGCCATCGGTATCCAATCCCTCCTCTGCATTTTGGGAATTGCTTCCCTTGGCACATCTGTTGCCGTCGATACCGATACCGTCCAAGGCTGGCAGCTGACAGAATACTGTGAGTTGAGCTAAATTAAACCTTCGCCATCCCAAGCTGGGCTGATGCAAAATCAGGTACCGAGTTCTATACTGTCAGTAACGGAGACACCTGCTGGGACATCATCGCGCGGAACCAGAATAAGTTCACCATGAGCCAGCTTCTGTGCTGGAACAACGACATCAACCCGTGGTGCTCGAACCTCATCCCGGGCCGACAGGTCTGTGTTGGAGTCCAACGTCCTGGCCCTGCCTGCTAGATAATCAATGACTCAATTGCTGGCATTTTAATTCTAAAAAGAAAAATCAAATGCCTGATGTCGCCGAGGTTTATAATCCTTCTAATTGTTTGATGGAAGTAATGAGAGGGTGATTTTTGAGCTCTGAGCCTTTTTGTGCTGTTATCACAGATGGTCATTCATTCAATCAAAATTGAGAAGCTTGTTTGTATTGAGAAGTCTATGCACTGTTTCTCTTCCAGGCATTTTGTAGGAATTGTCTCATCGTAATTGGCTTCACCTCTGGGAACCGAGTGTTGAGTCGATCATCCGGCAGTTGGAAGACATTGTTAACTGTGAGTCTGCTCACCAACGCAGTCGTCTCTTGGAGTTCGTCCGATGAGTATTCGATTCCCTCTGGCTGGGGAGGGACCGTGACATCACCAGTCTTGATTAGCTCCATACTATCGTATGTTACCTTAAACTTCTTGCCTGTATCGGAACTAATTATTAGGTTGCGGCTACATTTCAAAAAAGGGCGCGCGATATGCCTACCGGTGAATTCTTCCGCCATGCCGAGAACCTGGTTGTAGGTAACTTCATCTCCAACGACAACACTGAATTCAGGCCATTCATCAAGATCAAGCGCTTTGACCAGGTAAATAGCCATGTCATACGTATATGTCATACAGATCACGTTGTTCCCGTCTCCTGGGATCGCAGCCGTGCCGCTGGAGATGTCAATACCAAAGGTGAAGGGCTGCAGGTGAGTTTGGACATGTGGCATTCCCCAATAGTCCATGAAGAAACCAGGGATTACCCGTGTATATTGTAAGCCACTAGCCTTGAGACGATCTGCTGCATCAAGCCAGTATTGAATGCTAGGGTCAATCGGGAGTAACCTTGGAAGGGCCAAATTTTAGCGTGGGATGGCATACAGCTGAAGCTGGTCGACCTACTCGGTGGTTTGAACGAATGAGTATTCACTGGGGATAAATCTCTTCGTCGATGCTGACGCCTCGGCGGCCTCGATCAAGTTCAACTGAGACTGACTTGTCTCATCCGAAACAAGACCAATGGCGGATATGATGGTGTGAATGTTGTGTTTCTCAAGCACACGTGCCATTGAGGAAATGTCATCGTAGTTGATCTGCACAGTTTGAATACTCTGCGAAGTAAAGTCCTGTTTCACCTGAGAGGGAGGTGAGTTACTTGCTCAAGTGGAAAGTGTCTCTACCTTGCGTACACTGCGAGATAAAACCACAACGTCAAATTTGGAATCAAGCAATTTTTCAACAATAGTTCTGCCCACTCCACCAGTTCCACCAGCCACAGCAATGACCGTCATGATTGAAAAGGGCTTAATAGTCGAAACTGTCGAAATCGTCGAAATCGTCGAAACAGTTGAAGTTGCCACGGAAAGAATTCCCCGCGATAACCCCACTAAGCAGATTTTCACACATTTACTACTTCTACTTCTACTACAGAGCCTACTATGTAGAATAAACTGTGTAGAATTAACTGTTTACGTATAACCCATGATCTGCATATTGCCAACCTCCAATCAAATTCCTCCAAAAACCACACATCGGGGATTCGGGCTCCAGACAACGGCGACTTCAGGTCTTTCCCCGGGGCCCCGCGGTCACGGCTATGACTAATATCGGAGGGAAAAGAATATAAAAGCCAAATCTGCCGACATTCCCACTGCAGTGCATCTGCATCTCCCTCTAAAACCCAATCTACAAAACCAATCTCATCATGTGTATGAAGGCTACCTGCTCGACCTGCAGTGAGTTTCCCCCCAGCGTGCCCACAAAATAGGAGCTAATTATTTCAGGCAAGGTCACCTGGTGGGGTTGTGGAAGCCATATTCCTTCCGTGATGGACTCAATTCCCGAAGGCGAGTGGTGCTTCTGCGCACCTCAGGTTGAAAAGGATGGGAAGAAGTACCCTCCCAAGGCGGCGGAGGCCAGCTGACTACAAGGCTGTGTGATTTGTTAGTCAACTGAACGCGATGTAAAAGACTTGTTATCAACAAAGCCTGGTGGATTCTATCTCGACAATATTCAAGGGGGTAGGGAGGTGGGGGGATTTGGTGGAGTTCTGGAAATGCGAGTTGGATTTAACATGTCAATTGGAGCAGAAATGTAACAAGAGTATAACGAAAGTCAAGATCAAGATCAAAGTCCAAAACAAAACAAAACCAAAACATATCTGATTTGGAAGCCAATGGAGCGGGGAACCACACAGAATATAACCAAAACGCGAATAGCCAAGTCCATACATAAGTATCAAAACTCTCGACACTAAGAGGCCCCTTTCTTTCCCCCCTTCTTCTTCCCTCTCTTCGCTGGTGTCTTCGCTGGTGCCGCTGGTAGTGGAATTGGAGCTGGCTGCACTGTTGCCGGTCTCATGGATTTTGTCTGTTCTAACAAAAATAGGGGTGGCTCACCACCTCCCGGGGCTGCAGGAGTGGTGGCTACAAATGGCGGTCCCTTTGGCACAAAGCCGTTTGGAAGGACTGGAAGCTGCCTGAGCTCCTTCTTGTGATCACAAACATAAAGAAGTCCCTGTCCGTCTGGGCAGGTTGCAGTGTAGAGCGCAAACCGCAGGAAAGGTCCCGAAAGAAGCATCCCAAAGTGGTCCCCTGGCCGAGATGGGATGACACAGGCCTGTATTTTCATCCAATGGGATATAGGCTGATTTTTGTTGTTGGTCACCCGGACGTCAACCTCCACAACCTTGTGGCATGAAGTGGAGCCAGGGATGTCTATGATATTATAGCCATGAACTGGAACGGGGATACCTAGCGACTCCAGCTGGTCTATGTAGCATTGAGGTATCGCCATAATATCCGCACCAGTATCATGGCACACGTTTAGGGTGAGGCTATTGGCGCCAGGAAGTTGGCTATCCGCTGATATCTGCACCGGGAACTATTAAGAAGGCCAAAGTTCAAAGTCAGAAACAAGGAATGAAAAGTTGGGAGATCAATATGGACACTGTACCTCAATCGAGTGGAGATTGGTATAAGGCGCAAAGGAGTGAAACCCTCCCAGACTGCCACCACCTGGAGGTTGAAGCTATAAATGATATCTCAAGTCAGAACTCAGAACAATGTTTGCATGTCGTTGTGATCAACTTACACCTTCCACCCACCACGATTTAGTGGTATCGTTCTCATTAGACAGTTTCTTGTGAAGACCCGGGTCGAACTTCTGGGGCGTATTGAGCTGCACGCCATTCGACCAGTAGCTAACCCATCCCCTCGACCATCCCAATTTGCCTTCCCTGTAAGCTTTGATGAGAGCCGTGACATTAAGAAGCTGATTATGCGGGTCCCCATCCGTCTTGAGATGCGTCTCGATGATTTTCAAATGATCCAAGCGTCGAACTATGTCCCAACTGAGGCCGGCCGGTTCAGAATGGAGCATTTCGTCACGAGCAGCCCTTCTTTGCTCATACTGTGACAGTCTGAACTTGAAGAAATTGGGCAAGATTCCATCACTGATCCTCTCCATACATCTCTCTACTTGAGCATCGATGTCGTTGACATTGAGATCTAGTTCGTCGGCGTTCCAGCCTTCCGGAACAAGCGCTGGATCGGTAATGGGCTGGTTCCCATCGTGTGTCCATCGCTGTTGTCTCGGGGGACGTGAATATCCTTCAACCTGGCCCTCTTGGGACATCAGGCTGTAGTCAACATAGTCGTGGTCCTCCGGCGCGAGAGGCAAATCACTTTCACGCTCCTCTGATGAGAAATCAGAGGAAGAGGAAGGAGAAGGACAGCCCTCCGTTTTACCGTTGGTCGGATTGCGCTTCTTGGTAGATTCCTCGGGGTCCACAGGGGCCTCTGAAAACGCACGCTTCGTGCTACGTCGAGGAGGCATCTTGAAGAGATAGGAGATAGAATTTGCGGCACTGCAGGGCAGAGCCAGGCGACTTGAGATTAAGAAGAAGCATAAAGATGGGGATATAGATGAAGATATTTGTAGTAAACATCGAGGCGAATTGAAGTAGACCGGGACAAAGAACCACGAAGGATTGAAATGGCCTATGGAGTAGTGATTTCTTCATTCTGGTGTGTGTTGAAACAAATCGATGGATGCAGCCATTTCCAATATGCTATATTTGGATTTCCAAAATCTCAAGTGCTGGACAACAAAGAAGCATAGAGAGTAACTCTGCGATCTCGGGCGTGCAGCTCTTCAATAAAATTGACTTGAGGAGAAGATGTGTTCTCTCCGAAATAAAGCACCTGGGGTTAATTCAACGTTCTTTGTCTCATCTCAATGTACTCGTAAGTTCCATCTAAGATGGGAGGCTCGAACCAAAGAAGATATGAAAGGACCGGGCGGCTTTGCCAAATCATACCAGGGCGAACAAGAAAAGCACAATACACGACCAGGGATGTAGTTTCAGTCTACTCTGGCGTAGCCTTTTTGAACTTCTTGCTCGCCAACTCCAGTGTTGTGAGGGAGATTTGCACTCTTCGATCTCTAGAGCCTTGACAAGCCATTGAAGAGAATGATATCTCTAGGAAGGATATCCTTGACAGCCTATGCAATGGCTCGAGGAAAGTGAAATTGCTCAAGCTCGCTAGAGGCTTACAAAAATCGAGCCAATAATGATGAATCCGGAATTCTGGAATGTTCATTGCTTCCAACAGTGTGTATCACTTCTTTGTCACGACCCAAAGTGTCAATTGGGATGTTAGTAGCGTGAAAGAAGAGGCGACAAAGAAGTCGGAACCCAGGTTTCATGTCACTCAAAAGCCCACTTGTACGTTCGAAGGTACCATCCATGCGGAGGCTGGTCAAGAAGCCTCAAAAAAGTACCTCGTGATACCGATGTAGAAGAAAGAAGATGGGTCCCAAGATGGAAAGCGTGGTTGAGGGTTTCTTTCATCCTGGAGGAACGCCAGTGAATCAACTTGGGGATCTGGCCATGCCCCCGGGGTGTGAACTTGCCTCGCCTCCAAGATTCTCGACATGATGTACAGCACTACTGCCTGAAGGATCAGGCCATGTCCTTAACCCGTGTTCTTATTAGCACAAACATTGTGCTATGATTGCATAACATTGAGATTGGTCCAATCGACTGCTATCAAGAGAGCATTGGATGCTTCCTATAGTATACAAAATTTTACGGAACACCTCACACACCAGAACTAAGAACTAATCCATAAGCCGTCAATTTCTAACCAATATGCACCTTGATTCTTTCTCGATCATTTCCATACGTGAATATCATGAAGATCAATCACAAAAAAAGCGCAGAAACGGGGCAATTTTTCCGACCTAAAAAACAAGGAACGGTCGTACTAACACGAAGGGGATGACAGGAGTAAAAAAGAAACCATGAAGAAAGGGGAAAAATAAAAGAGAAAGAACATGCCATTAAATCAGAGACTAAGCCTTGATCGCTGCGCCCAATGCACCACCACCGAACTGCTGGCCACCAGGTCGGCGATCGCCCTGGGGAATGCGGGCACCGCCACGACCACCGCCACGACCGCGGCCGCCGCGGCCGCCACGGGCACCGGGACCGTGTTCGCGCTGGAAGGCATTGGCCATGCCCTGAGTGCGCTGCTCGAGGGTCTTCTCGTTGGACTCGAGAAGGCTGGTGGACTTGTCGGCCAGGGTGACAATCTGGGACTGGAGACGGGAGAGCTCGACGCCCTTGCGGAAGATGATGGCGTCGTTGACCTGGTCGAGAGCGGCGGCGAGCTCTTCGTGCGAGATCATGCGGGAGATGATGGAGATGATCTTCTTGGGCTCGAGTTCGAACATGGTGGCCAGAGAAGAGATGGAGAGGCTATCGTAGTAGGGGGCGTAGGTGAAGAGGTAGGTGCGCAGACCCTCCTCTTGGGTCTGGCGGGACAGCATGGCCTTAATCAACTCGGGCTGGGGCATGAGATCCCAGATCTTGATCGCGGCGAATGTAGAGGCGGATAGCTTCCAGTCACCAGCGGCAAGAGCCTTGGCTCCGGCAATAACACCGTCGCGGGTGTTCTCCGGGGGACCGGTGAAGACCTGGCGCTCATTGTAGTCCAACATGCGGCGGAAGGTCTTGGAGATCATGCGGCGGCGGAGCTCGGGGGTGGAGGAGGTCTGGGCCATCAAAGGCACCTCAAGCAAAGCACTGCTGGTGAGGTAAACGCACTCGAGCAACTCAAGGTTGATGTGCATGTGGAAAGGCAGCTGGCGCTGGCGTTCCAGACGCTCCTGCTCGGGTGAAACAGTGGAGTAACGCTGCATGATGATACCCTGGGCAAGAAGCTCCTTTTGGCGGCCGCTGCCACAGATCTCACCAAGGGTGTTCTGGGCCTCGTAGATGAGGCCAGCACGGAAGGCACAGAGACCGATCTGAACAAGGGTGCGGTTGAAAAGAATCTGGGTGCTGACGTCGAAAGTGGCGATGTTTTCAGTCAGGTGGGACATGAGCATCAAGTCACGAGACTTGTAGTATTGGTCGTGCAGAGCAAGGAAGTAAATTTGGCAGAGCATGGCGCGAGCACGGGGAATGCCATCGCTGTGTTCGAACATGTAGTTGCAGATGGAAGCCACGAGGCTCTGGATATCACCAGACTTATAGGTAGCAGTGACTGCTGACTCAATATTTGTGGGAACTACCTTATCCTTGGCCTGCTCGACAATAGAAATGACATTAGCAGGCTTGAAGTAAATGTGCTCCAACCGTCTGATAACCAGTCTGTTCATGCTGTCCTGGCCATTCTTATCGGCACCCTTCAGACTTTCAATGTAAAGCTGCGAGCGAACAAGGGAGGAGTAAAGTGCCTGCTCATCCGTGAGGCGTTCAATGTACTCTGAGGTGTGGGGGTCAATCTCGCGGAGACCCTTTGTGAGGCTGTCGTCGAGGTGCTCGACAAGGGATACGACGGAGCCGGGAATGAAGAAGGTCTCGCCCTCAGCAACGGCAGGTTGCTTCTCGTCGTCCTCCCACTCATCGGCGACTTCGCTGACAAGGAATTGCCGGTTCTCTTCCAACACGGAAAGGAGAGCTGAGTATTCCTCGTTTGCGGCCTGCCATTGCTCACTTGACATGTAAGTGGCGGCGGATGTGGCAGTCAGATCGAAGCGGGTGGAGATCAGGGTCATATAGGTGCGGATGCGTTGGTAAGGAGTAGTGGCAACCTCGATGAGCTTCTGCATGGTGCGAATCTGGTCGGCACGGTCGGTGTTTTTCTTTCCGCGGGACTCGACAATGACACGGAGGTGCTTGAGAATGCTCTCGGGGGTGTACTGCAGGGTCTTGCCACCACGTCCGACAGTAGCGAATCCATCATCCTCAGCAGCAGCGGCGGCAGCGAAGTTCTCGATCTTCTCGATCTTGGTGGGCTTGGGGGCAGGAGCAGGGGCGGGCTTCTCTTCAACCTTGTCCGCCATGAAGGCATCCTTATCGGCGCGGTACTTCTCGACCAGGGTGGCGTATTCCTTGTTGTTCTTCTTGATCTTCTGCTTGACCGCGTTGAAGCCCTTGCTGTTGCTGGCGTTCATCTTCTTGTTCGAGGCCTTCTGCTTAGAAGCGGTCTCGTTGGTGAAGTCTTCGAGCTCGGCAACGGCCTGGATGTAGACCTTGGGGGTTGGGCCAGTAACCTTAAGCATCTGGCGGTTCAGGTTGTCGAACTCTGTGTGGAAATCATGTCAGTTCAAGCTGTTCCTTGGGTCCTCCAAATTTGCTGGCTCTCTAGTCCTCCTAGGCAGTGTGTGGACTCACCAGTGGCGATAACAGCCCAGTCGTTGATCTTCTCGGCGTTGTCAATCAGGCGGATGGTGCTCTCGATGCCCTCGAGACGCTTGTCCTTAGCGGACTTGACGACTGTAACCTTCTCTTCCTCCTCACTCTCCTCACTTTCGGAGTCATCGTGCAAGAACTTAGAGGCACCGGTGCGGCCCTCCTCGCCCTCCTCGTCGCTGTCGGTGCTGGAGCCGGAGTCGGAGTCATCCTGGTCAGAATCTTCCTCGCTGCTGGAGCCGGAACGGTAGACCTCCTCCTCCTCGTCAGACGAGCTGTCGCTGTCGCTGCCGCTGCCGTAGAAGAAACGCGACGCCATGGTTGCGGATTGCGGTTTCGTTAAAGGGAAATGGCGATCCTAAAGCTGAAAAATCAGGTCGTCGGCGATACAAAGTTGAAGTTCCCGCAGTTGAGAGCCACACACGAAATTTAAGCGAGGGGCTGACTAAACCAGATTAGGCATAGCGCAAAACAAAGAAACAGTGACGGGACTTTTTTATACTTCTTTTATTGCTTCAACTTACTTCTTCTTGCTTGTTGTGACTGTTCTCACCATTTGCTGACTTCAAAAATAGGAAGGAGATGTCCGAAAATGAGTTTCGACCACTACAGCTGGTTTGAAATTGGGCATTTGCCTCTCATCTGCTTGGGAAGGAAGGCCTGACCGATCAGGCATGCGCAGGCAAAGAAATCTCTATGGAAAGGAACCTTGGAAGCTGCATCAACCCACAACTATTGTTCCACTCATCATTCGCCTCTTATATCTACTATTTACTGCACAGAAAAAAAACGAAAAACGACGAACCCCCCCTGGAAGAAATGACATGCGTTGACATACGACCGGAGACCTTACCTTCACAAAAGGAAACAAAAATGTTAGACAGACACCTCCAGAAGATCCAAATTAATTGAAACAGTTACGAGGAGATGAAAAAAAAAACAAATGGATGAGATCGTTCTTTCATGCTCCATCCAGGCTATGCTGAGAGAGAAAAATTCACAAAAACAAAGGCAGACAGATGTGCCGAATCACTGCCTGAGGAAATTGCAGAAACATAATTGGGATCGTAACACAGCAAGAAACGTAATGAGACGTAATGAAATAGTGATCATGCGGGGAGTGATATCTCGCGGCTAAGAATCTGGCCACTGATGGGCACAACTCACGGTGAGCAAGTGAAGTGTGCGGATCGATCTAGTGCTAAGTAGCAATGAAGGTCGTGTATCAGCGGCCAGAGACCATTGTAGACCACGTTGACCCACTGAAGGGGTCTTTTTTTGACTCATCCCCTACCTACAAGAGTCGGCCATATAAGAACAGGTTGGCTGGCAAGGAATGGGTGACCAGAGCAAGGCTTAAAAACACAATGCCTTGGTGGTCATTGACGCCCGTGGACGTAATATATCAGTATGCCTGCCCCCGAGTCGTAGGGAACGCTAGACATAGGGAATGCCCTTTTGCCCCGATGTTCTAGTGCCATTGGTTTTGACCCATGTATCCTTCGCTGAGCGCGCCGTCTTCGAGGGTGCGAATGAAATCCCGGTTGCGTTGGTTCCCATTCCCATTCCCATTCCCATTTCCATTACCCACTCGGCTCCCACGACGTCGTTGACTGGCGTTGGCATCGACGTACCCATCAGGAGGAGGTGGATAGTACGCAGGGCTGGGCTGCAATCGAATCGGTGCGTTGGGATCTAGGTGGCTAGCGACTCGTTGGATGGTAGTCGGAATTCCTCCATTAGGGTCCATGGTGGATGCTCGTTGACGGCCTGCTCGCGTGGTCGCCTGTGCGTAGAGACTTTGAGGGGGTACCTGGTTGCCTGGAATCATTCCCATTTGATGACCGTAGCCAGGCGGTTGCTGGGCAGGGTATGGAGGAGGCGGTGCACCTTGTTGGTACATGCCATTGTACATGGGCGGGGCTTGAGGCTGGGGCTGAGGGGGGGTATGGAATTGGTTCATCTGCACAGCATAGGCATTTTGCGCATGCGCCGCCTGAGCTGCTCGTTGTTTGCTAGCGGCTTCGGCCTGCTGTTGTTGTTGAACCCCCGGAGCTGGCTTATTGGCCGTCGAATACTTGAGATTCATTGGTGGCATGAAGGGGCCCGTGAACTTCTGCTGGGTGATGAACGGGTGCAGCTTGGCTTGTTGGGGTGACCATCGCTCGAGGGGATTGATCGACAGGAGTCCCCGCACAAAGTCGATGAAAGCAATCCGATTGTTCAGTTCTGCAACGATTAGTCAAGTCTCGGGGTGAATGTAGAAGGCAGAAAGAAAAGAAAAGAAAACCTACCTCGATCAACCTCTGCTTGCTTCATGTTCTTCCGAGGCATTGGGTAACTTCGGATAATCTCCTCCAGTGTTGAGGCTGAGAAATACTTCTTGCTCGGTTGTTCCTTTGTGTTGTGTTCTCGTGAATACTGCTCTAGGCTCTTGAGGCGGTACGTTTTTCTTCCGAACTCGTCCTGTGTCTTTTCGAAAAATTCTCCCGACTGCTTGCCCATCTCCAACATCCATGTTGGCGGGATACCCAGCATCTCGACGATTCGACAAACTTGATTGTACTCCGAAGAGCCAGGGAACAGAGGTAGACCCAGGAAGAGTTCCACCACAATACACCCAAGAGACCACATGTCAATGGCAGATGAGTAGCTAGGAAATGTTAACAAATAACAAAACAGGTGAGAATAAGGTACGTACGGTAAACCCAAAAGTACTTCTGGAGATCGGTAAAATCGCGATTGAATGTAGGTGTAGACAGTCTGGCGTTCATCGCATGCAGAACCGAAGTCAATGACCTTGATAATTGGGCTCTCGAGGCTGTGAACAGTTAGAAGATAACCCTGAAAGCTAACCCGCGATACTGACTTTTTCAGAAGAATGTTCTCTGGCTTCAAATCACAGTGGATCAAATGTGCTTTGTTCAACAGGCTCAAGGCATTCAGCAGTTGCTGGGCAAACACCCGGACAAGAGTAGTGCTCAATCCACGGAATTGGTTTTGTTTGATTAGCTCATAAAGATTGACACTGAGTAATTCAAATGCGAGACACAAATGCTGACGGTGGATAAATGTGTCCTTGAGACGAAGCAGGTGGTGATCGTCGTTCTTGTCATATTTGCTGTTGAGCTACGGGGAATCAGCGGGGGTTCAAACGACAAGGGTTGATGATATCTGCCATACAAGATCCAACACAGAAACTTCCATCATACTCTGGTTGAAGTAAGCAGTCTTGTTCTTGATGACTTTGACAGCCACCACTTCTCCCGTTTTCAAGTTCTGGCATTTCACGACTTGGCCGAAGGTACCCTGGCCTAGAACATCGAGAATGAGGTATCGATTTCTAGATCAGAAGGAGAAATAATTGTCAGCCCAGGGATCGGCCATCCAGGGGAGATCGGGAGCATACTTGTGACCGGCTTCCTCGCTTCCAAGGATATCGTTGACGTAAAGGATATAATCACTATCCTCGTTGTCATATCCATCATTCTTGACTCCTTTGCTGGGCTTGGTCAATACTCGTCGCGGGTTTCTCGAAGACTCATAATTGAAGCCAGGGTTGCATATGCGGTACGTAGCCGGTAGGTGGGTTGTCAACGATTGAAGCGGCTGAACGGGTTAGTTAAAGTGGCCGCAGGATGAGGTTCGCTGGGCACTCACGCTGATGAATCCACCCTCAGGATTGGCGCGCCGATATGCGGGCTGTATATTCATACGCGGCTTCAGCTCTTGCACAGACTGGATCTTTTGGAACTTGGGAACGGGACCGCGACCGGGCACTAGAGGGGCCTGAGATGGCAGCGAGCCGGACCGCGGAGATCGCGACCCTGGACCAAAGCCTGGACTCATGTGTGAAGATGCGGATGGTGGGTAGTACTGGTCTGGGCTAAGGTCGCCGGCTTGAAGAGGAGGGAGTCTAGAGGCCCGGTTGGCTGTCGAAATGTTAGCGAACGGAGGATGGCCGACCAGGTCGTCGAGATCTAACTCACATGGCGGTGATTGATATCCTTGTGGTGGTGATGCATATTCTGGTTTCGCAGGGGACCGGCGGGAAGCACTCTGGGGCGCGGTTGGGAACCCATAGGAGCCTTGGGACTTGCCAGGGCTGGTGGGATATGACATCGGCGGCGAAATAACATTCCCCGGGGAATATCTGCGGGCAGCCGATGATTCCTCTGCTTGATTCAAGAATTGTGATGAGGCGCGGTTGTGGTTCGGCCTCGAGGGATACTTCGCCCGGTTGTATGGGTCAGCATCCTCCATGGTAGTATCCGCATCGGTGACATAATCCCGAGTACGTGGCGTGGCAGTGGGGGAGGAAGCCATGGAGACAGTTTTGGAATTTGAGCCAGCCGAAGGGGCTTTGGTAGTCGTGCCGGGGGTCTGGAATGTCTCGTACGTGTATCCGACGGGCGGCTGTGACTGTTGTGGCTGAGCGTATTTCGAGGCCAGTTGCTGAGGATGAGATGCCAACGCAGTATTGAACTGCGCAGGGTGGCCCATCAAAGGATCTTGGTAAGGCTGCCACCCGGGATCCATTTTGTAAAAACCCTACAAATGGATTCGATGTCCGTGCTCGTCTCAAGCACTGCGATCAGGGTCCGTGGGATGCCAGCGGGGACAGCACTTGTAATGCGACCGCAGGTTCGAGGCGAGTCTTGACGGGGTTCGAGGGATAGAGGATGAAAAGTTGGGAATTGGCGTTAAAATGAGGTCGTTCTATGCTTCATTATCTGAGAAATTGTTGGTGAAGACAAGTTTTGAAGGGGAGAGGGGGGGCGGTCGCAATTTGGTTGCGCCGCAGTAGACGTAGGCGGCTGGGGGAGGGTTGGCCAAGTCAATAGACTTCTCTTGGGAGCCGGTGAAAAGGAGAAATCAAAGACACGGCATCAACAGAAACTATATGTAACACAATGACTTGGCTCATTGACGCATAGAGATAGTTACTTAGTATGAAGCCAAAGATCAAGAAGAGGGGGGAAGTTCTAAGAAAGTGGATGTGAACTTTACTAGCCAATTCCGAATCTACATGTAACTTCTTTTCTCTATACACGTAACTACTTACTTTTGGGGATTTTCAATCTTTCTGACCATATAATGTACACAGATATATTTAGGACCTTGATGCTAAAGTGTCAATACTCATACTGGATTGTGGTCTTCTTGGCGACGTGACTCTTTTGACATGATCAACACTCGATCGCATACCCAACTGCTAGAGTGCCTCTTCTTTTTTGGCAACTAATTGGTTTGATTTAATTCCACAGAGCTCAACAAATTTGCTATCAATGTAGAATGAACTAAAGGAACCAAAAGAAATACAGATTATCCTACCGATGGTCTTTTATAGCCTGTTGCTGCAACGTCATCGATTCCATAGTTAGGCTGAGAGCCCAAGGCTTGGGAGTTGATCATCTCACTGGAAATCCCGACATGGTATTCTGAATTTAGAGAGATATAAAATCAAGAAAACACCATTTGAGCGCTCACCACTTGCTGCCTTTTGCTCGGATTAAGCGAATCTTAACCAGCTCATCCAGCACTCTTTAGAAGTACCCAAATCGATCTGACATGATGGATTATGTGGAAGATGTCATTGATGAAGATGAAAACAGACCTACATTGATCGCCATATTAAGAGAATGTGGCTAGTCGCTCCTTTTGTCTCTTCCCTCACATCTCCTTCATAGCCTGATCTATTTCGTTTCAGACCTTGATTTCAGGTGTTTGTTTAGGCTATTTCGACTTTATACACCTAAGCCTATTTAGGACAGTCTTTTCTCTCGTGTTGTCATCCTTCCAAAGGTCGGATCGCTTTTCAACGTCTAAAGCCCTCTTCTTGACTTTCGAAATTCCGGATCTCCCTAGTAGGACTCACGTCTTCTCGCTTTCATGTCACCGGTTGTGAACCCTTTTTGGCCAATGCTCACGCACCGAGGCTTTTTTCAATGTCGGGAACCTCATCTCCATTCAGCGGTTCGGTATTGGGACGACCGTGGATTTCACAAATCATCACAACGAGCCAGATGTTGTACCACTTCCCCAACTTATCAAATGCATACAACAAACACCCCAGAAGAACTTGCTGTTGAATTTACTGATCAGAAACTTAAGCCCCGCTCAACCATGCTCAGCATCATACCGGTCATCCAAGTCCCCACATGTGGTATTGTGCTGTGCCTCGAATTCAGCCAGAGCTCGAAAATGGTATTGCCGGGATGACTTATTATAGAAAAAAGCTATAGGGGTTACTACTCCTCTGTAAATATTTCATCTTCGATCTTTCTCAAGTGGCCTTTAATTGTGAAATTCATTCTGTCACATTGTGCAATCCGCGAGTGGGTTGTCTCGGAATGCTAGATACGGCATAGACAGTGAGATGTACACCGCGTCATTATCTTTGATTACCTATGAGGAGCTCGCATTCGATCGACCCTTGGTTTCCTCGTGTAATTCCAGTCTACCAATGAACCAGAATGGCGTACCTGTGGCCTCAACACCATGTATACACATAGATTTCAAGGTTCCACCACCGGTCCAGACCTTGGCCCCGGAGACCTCGGGATGGATCCATGGAATGAAAGGATTACCTAAGCCTTTAATGAGTCACTCATTCACGTGAGCGGTGTCATAGGCGGTGGTTGATTGTGCCATTGGGCTTTGATGGAGATCTAGATTGAGTGCTGTTGTTCATCTAGACTGATTGCTGCCTGTGCTATTGTAACTATTTTATTTGCTCCTGGGGCCATCACCATGTTCAAACTTGCTCTAGACAAAGTCTTTTAGTCCCTCACTTCTTTTCACTTAAAGCAATCTTGTTTGGACAACTTTAACAATGTCTACAAACGAGGAGGCGAGTCGCCTGCGTGACCTCCAAGCAGATGTTCGCGACCAGGATGATCTCGAAAGAGATATCACTCGCCAGGTATGACCCAGCTCTCAATTGGCTATCGCTCTGAGCTTATATTTCCCTTTTATTAGGCCGATAAAGCTCTGGCCGATAAAGCAGAAGAGAATGACATCAAGCGGCTTGAGAAAACCCTTGTGGATCGGGAGTAAGAGCATATACCCTGATATCTGATGGCATTACTAACTTAGTTCGTAGACGGGTCGATTCGCAGGTTCGCCAAGCGCAGCAGCGCTTGACACAGCCCGTCGGAGCCGCCACTCGCCATCGGGTCGAGAATGAGCTGAAAAGGCTGCAGGTGCGCAAGGCCGATCTAGGGAAAGACCTGAAGGACATACAACAGCGCATTGATGAGAGGCGCGAGTCGCAGGGCAATTCGGCGGTGGCGCATGGGTCAGGGCGACAGCCGAATGAGTCCCGCCGCGACTATCTCCTGCGAACCGGAAAGATCACCCCGTTCGCATTGATGCAAGAGGGCTCTAGAGGTGGACCACTTGCCAATCTTCACGATGCACTTGTTGATACCGAGGACCAGCAGCATGAGGAGGAGGAGCGCGAACAAGCCAAACATCAGCCTACCGCGTCCCACCGGGACCTTGCACGTCCAGACTTTGACTTTGACGAGATCAGCGAAATCAAAAGCAAGCGGAGGAAGGTGGATCGTCGCAGCTCCCCGGTAGCTTCTGAGGCTAGTTATGTTGCCTCTGAGGCTGACGCTACATCCGAGGGCGAAGAGTTCATGCCTGATACTCTCCCTGAGACCAAGCCAAGTCGCAAGCGCAAGCAAGGGAAAGCGACCACTGAGCTTGAAGATCTGAGTGGGGTCGATGATGGAAACGAGACAGTATATCAGTCTCGCGTACAGGAATGGATCAGTCGGCGAAGCTCTGCTCGACAGCACGCCGACAGTGATTCTGTCGAAGCTGGCCTGAATGAAGAAGAGGAGTGGCTTAAGCCACATCCCACTGAACCAGCCATGGAACTTGACAACGGACTGCGGGTCCCTGGAGATATCAGCCGATTCTTGTTTCCCTACCAAAAAACCGGAGTCCAATGGCTTTGGGAGTTGCACCAGCAAACTGTCGGTGGAATCATCGGAGATGAGATGGGGCTGGGGAAAACTATCCAAGCAATTTCGTATCTTGCGGCACTGCATCATAGTAATAAGCTCACCAAACCTGCCATCGTTGTTTGCCCTGCAACTCTTATGAAACAATGGGTTAATGAGTTTCACCGCTGGTGGCCACCCTTCCGTGTTTCCATCCTGCACTCATCAGGCAGCGGAATGATCAACCTTGGCAAGGAAAGCAGTCGGGAGAATGCGCTTTCATCAGAAATGATGGGCAGCCGCAACTCCCGT
The DNA here is from genome assembly GCA_002116305.1 of Penicillium italicum. Taxonomy (NCBI): domain Eukaryota; kingdom Fungi; phylum Ascomycota; class Eurotiomycetes; order Eurotiales; family Aspergillaceae; genus Penicillium; species Penicillium italicum. The sequence continues at coordinate 40,472 of LWEC01000562.1, read as the reverse complement.
CACTTATCTGCTGGTCAGAAAGCGGCTAAAAAGATCATTAAGCGTGTCACCGAGGAGGGCCACGTTCTCGTAACTACATACTCAGGTCTGCAGACCTATGCAGATGCTCTTGTTGACGTTGAATGGGGCTGCGCTATACTTGACGAAGGTCATAAAATCCGCAACCCCGATGCTGGTATCACGTTCAGCTGCAAGGAGCTCCGCACACCACACCGCATCATCCTCTCGGGAACTCCAATGCAAAATAGTCTGGTGGATCTTTGGTCCCTTTTTGATTTTGTGTTTCCAATGCGCCTGGGGAACCTGGTTACATTCAAAAATCAGTTTGAGATCCCCATCCGTCAAGGTGGGTATGCGTCTGCATCAAACCTTCAAGTGCAGACTGCTGCGAAATGTGCAGAAACTCTCAAAGATGCCATCAGTCCTTATCTGCTCCAACGGTTCAAGGCCGATGTAACATCTGATCTGCCAATGAAAAGCGAACAGGTTATTTTCTGTAAATTGACCCAACTCCAGCGAACCATCTACAAGAGGTTCCTTGGCTCAGATGACATGAAGTCTATTGTACGAGGGAAAAGAAACTCTTTGTATGGCATCGACATCCTGCGCAAGATCAGCAATCACCCAGATTTGGCGGACCACACTTTGCGCTCTCGCGAGGCGGACTATGGCGACGCCGAGCGGTCTGGCAAGATGAAGGTTTTACAGGGTTTGCTTGAGGTCTGGAGAGATACCGGCCACAAGACCCTGCTTTTTACCCAGGGCCGTCTGATGCTAGACATCATTGAGAAATTTCTTGGAGTGTTGGGTGGATTCAATTACCGCCGAATGGATGGGACTACCCCAATTAAGGAGCGCCAGAATTTGGTTGACGAATTCAACAACGACCCCGATATCCACGTTTTTTTACTCACCACCCGTGTGGGCGGGATCGGAGTGAATCTGACAGGTGCTGACCGTGTCATTATCTACGATCCCGATTGGAACCCGTCGACTGACTTGCAGGCGCGAGAGCGTGCATGGCGTCTGGGCCAAAAGCGTGATGTCACCATTTTCCGCTTGATGACCAAGGGCACTATCGAAGAAAAGATCTATCATCGCCAGATCTTTAAGCAATTCTTGACTAATAAAATCACCCGTGATCCTCATCAACGAGAAGGCTTCCAGTTGAGTGATCTTTATGACCTGTTCACTCTTACGGATGAAAATGACGACGAGTTGGAGACGACTAAACTCTTCAAGAACGCTGAAGTCACATATCAGGAAGAGGCTAAAGATGTCCCTGTCAGCAAAAACATTAAGCCTGCCCCGACTCCCAAGGAGGAAGACAACATCACCGACATCAATGGTATTGCCAATGTCGAAGACTTTCAAAACGCGGCCGAAGAGGAGAAAAATGCCAAAACCTCCGAAGACCGCATTATGCATGGCATATTCGCTCGTTCCGGCGTCCACTCTGCAGTGCAGCACGACCAGATTGTAAACGGCAAACGAGTCCTTCGTGCAGATCCCAAGATGATCGAAGCCGAAGCTCGCCGCGTCGCCAACGAGGCCGCCGAAGAACTCCGCAAAGCCGAAGAAACTGCCCGAGCGCTCCCAATCGGACTTCCCACCTGGACAGGCCGTTTTGGAATGGGCGGCCGCGAAGATCCACGGGCTGGTGGTAGCTCGGCTCGCCCTGCTGGCGCGGGACCCTCATCCTCAGACCTGTTGGCTAGGCTCAACCCTGCTGCAGCTGCAGCTGCTGGACAGAGAGCCAGTGGTTCCGATAGTCCATCAGCACGTATGCCACGGGGCAAAGATTTCATGCCCTTGATCCGTGATTATCTTGCCTCTCAGCGTGGGCCGACTCTATCACAGTCGATTGTTCATCATTTCAATCATTACTGCTCCAATCCGCAGCGTGTTGCTGAGTTCCAGGAGTCGCTGAAGAAGGTTGCAACACTTCAGCATGGTCGTGATCGTCGGGGTCGGTGGACTCTGAAGCCTGAATTTGCCCGGAATACCACTAATCGGCAACGGTAAGGGGGTTTATAAAGAAACCGTTGGATTGAGGGCATTCCCGACAAGGCAGAAATTGAACAGACCATCTTTCTTCCTACAATTGGGATGTTCATGTACGATAGTGAGTTTCACGAGATGATGAATGACAATGACAATTCCGATACCCTTTATGCAATTGCACAGTCAGAAAGACGATTTACATACATAATTAACATATATCGCACTGATTGAATACTTCATTGTTAGCATCCACTAAGCAGATGCTTAAAACGCCATGTGGAACACTACCAAGGCCTTCCAACACGCAAAGATGCAAGCTGCTGTTTTCACTCAAGCCACATGCGTTCATATACACCGTCCATGAGGTATGCCAAGTATGAAAGAACATGCCAATTTTCAAGTACCCAATTTTCCACTTGTAACATTTCAAAGAAAGAGGCTGACTATTCTGATATACCAATAATCCTCAACTTCAATGTTTTCAGTGGGCCGTGTTCTATTTCTGGTGGGACTACTCCGTAAAAATCGTTAATGGTGCAAAAGAATATCGAAGCAAGGATATACAACATGCCGAGCCGAATAGGCAAGAGATTTTCGTTTGTACAAAGTACAACATACAACATAGAATTGCAACGAGCCGATGTTTCATCGACAAGTCAGACAGGATTCAGGGGAAATGCTCGGGATCTTGGCATTCGTTTGTCGACTTCTTGATGGAGTACTTTGGTGGCAAAAGGGTTTTCGTGTGATTCTTGATCTTGTTCTCTTGACAAATCAGTGAAACACATTTCATCTTACATCATTGTGAAACCCAATTCAAGGGGCAAAATCATGTCATTGTTGTCACAGATCCTTTTTTTAGGTGCTTCCATTGATCGACAGAAGAGACCCCAGTGGGTATGATCTACACTCGATCACAATCATGACTGGCTCAGATGGTGTAGCTAGTCAGGTACCCACTTAGTGACTTCCTGGATGTCGATTACAGTCGGCATCCCGTAGGTTAGTCCTTTCATTTACCCTATGCCCACAAGTTCTGATACGGTAGCGTGAATCAAGCGAGGTCCTGCAGCAGTTTTGTCTGCCCAAGGTAGCCAGTGCCTTGCATGTTTCAAAGAAAAACAAAGAAAAGAAGAATAAGAGCCACATCGCGAGAGTACAAAATCAGAAAGAAGTCGAAGAACAATCAATCGACAGTGCTAGCGATGCTTTACGGATGACGGCTTCTATTTTGATCTCAGGGATACCTAGCGAGGATTCGGATCAGCGTTGGACACTCGAAACAGTCCGACGGCCCTAAACTCCACCGTGGAGCATCTGTTGATTGTCTGTCTCCCATGGATATCGAAAAGCATATAAATGCGTCACTTCCGCGTCAAAATCCTACCCCTCTCTGGAAACGTTAACTTGAAAAAATCATCCCTAACCAACCTTGTCACCTACCACCCAAAATGAAGTTCTTCGCTGCTGTCGCTCTCCTAGCCACCGCTGTGGCTGCCGCCCCATCCTCGAAGCTCTTCAACCTGAAGACCTCCGGCGCCAGCAACAGCTCCCACAACGACCTTTACCTCTCCGTCGGCCACGGGCTGATCAGCGACCCGCTCAACAGCGAAGCCATCTTCTCCGGAGCCCCGGCCAGCCTCGCCGCCGCCTTCTCCTTTGTCAACGGCACCATTATCTTGGATACTGAGACCAAGGCCCCCTGGGCTCTGGACCTGATCAACGTGGAAGGCAAGATATCCCTGGTCTACCTTTACCTTTGAATGTGACTCTTTGCCGAACCCAGAATGCTAACAACATTGGTACCATATAGGCGTCCGCAAGGAACGCGCCCAGATCAGTATCAAGCCCACTCACGGCTCCCAGGGTTTCTCTATCAACCGCCATGGGGTCCAGGGACCCAGTGAGACCTGGGACGGATGGTTGTGTAAGTTCTTATTATACCCCCCTTTCCAAGGCTACATGATCGGAGTGCAAATGGCTGACTCCTTTCTTTCAGGGTGCCCCGCCGATATGGAGGCCGGCCAATTGTTCCCTAACTTGCACTTCCTCAGTAAGACTGTTCAGGAGCCTGCTGTCCCCGCTGGATGTGACAGGATCCAGCTCAATGCTGTTCCCAAGAGGTCTGCTTAGAGGAATTTGGGTTTTTGAATTTTCTTTCGTAGCGAATACCAGATTGTGATACGTACTTTCTAGTCTTTATGTTCCATTTGAAATTTTGAACTTCTACTGGTCTTTCATCTCAGCATATTTCAGCGTATAATTTCTTGATTGTTCTTAGGTATTTATCTCAGGATCCATTGATATTCTATGAATGCTCTGATATGAAGTTCCTCTCACAAATTATAGATCCTCGCCTCCCTTAATCTTCTCCATTCCACCCCTGTATTCCCAATAATCTTCGGGTGCCCATGAGTTGTGGTTAGATCGCCACCCCCACGTTTAGGGGATTTCTTAAGCGGAACCGAGAGATGCCCGACCTTGGGTACCAGTAGCTGGGTGGCGATTGTAGATTTGTACTTTGGGTTACTTGGTCATTGTTGTAGGTGTGATGATTTACACCATGGCTGAAGTCAAACATAGGTTATAGTCGTTAAATCTCGTGTAGCGAAAAGAGATACCCGTGAGAACCAAGAACTTTGCCATTAATACAGAGCTCTTCTTGGGTTTTGTTGCGTAGTGTAAGTTTGGGGTCACTCATCTTGCTCATGTGGGTTTTAGAGCCTTGGGATGGTGATTGGAACTTGGACAAACTCGGGGATAGGTACTTTATTGATGATTTATAGCTGGTAATACCGATCTCCCCAATATTAATATGCGTTGAAGAACATAGTTGTCACATACATCATTGTCCTTGAAACTGCCCAGGTGAAGCATATATTGAACCAAGCCCTTAGGTTTTAATTTAACAAGATGCATACAGCATGATATATTAAAGGCAATTGTTGTGCTAGCAAATGAAAGTAAAATGATTTGTGCTCTTATAGTTTAAGGGTCCTTGTGCTCATGAGATGTAGATATGCAATAACTTTGTTTACTTTTCGCTCGAGCTAAAACCTTCGTGTTTCCCAATCTGAACGAGCCTTAACTTGGACGTAATGTACTGAGTTATTACCTGCAACATAATGTTGTAGACAGTCAATGAATCATCTGATAGTCCAAATAGTTATCAGCCACTATAAATAGCCGATGTCTCACATATCTGATAGTTACTACCTATTTGGGCTTAGCCCCGCAACACAGCTCAAACATCGCATCTTCTCTTTCTCTGCCTTTTTCCCTCCCTCAATTATCCGTGGAGACACTCGTTAACTGTTCACTGTTCATCGTTCACTGTTCACCTTGAAGCTATTTACAATCGTTCCACCGAATCGAAAATTCACATTCCCAAGATCTGCAGCGTCCAAACTGGCCAAGGGATCAACAACATCTTCTGCACTCCACGTCCTTGTGATCGTCCTTCCGTAGCAACTGAAATTGTTTGGTACAGACAACAAATCGATAAGCCTGTTTTGACACAGAAGCCCTTCTTTTTTTTTTTTGACAAGTCTCCACCGGGTCGTGCAAGGGGCGTGATCAGTCTAGCCCACCTTTCAGCCCAGGGAGTAACACCTCGGTCGCTTGATCTTTGACCTTCCAGGAAATCTCTCCAACCTTCGACATGCGGTTTTTTATTTTGAGTGTGCTCTGCACCATTCTATTGCTGGGGACAATGTCATCAGCTTGGCCATGGCGGCCCTATGCACTTCTGGGTGTCTCCTTGGATAAGCGAGCAGGTAATTCAGGACTCTGACTATACCATTATCCTTGATGCTGACCCACAATTCAGACACCACAGGCACAACAACTGCTGAAACCTCTGAATCTACTACGGATGCCTCCACTGCCTCGAAGACCTCTACGGGAACCAACGCTGGAACCACCACTGGAGCCACCACCGGCACAAACACTGACACGAATACCGGTACAAACACTGGCACAAATACTGGTACAAACACTGGCACAAACACTGGTACAAACACCGACACCAAAACTGGCACTGCAAGCGACTCGGGGACGACTGGCAAATCAACTGGCACAAAGACGACGGGAAAAGGCAAGACTACCGCCACAACCTCGATCTCCATTGACCCTGCTGCCGCCGCTGGCGGCGTGTCCATGATCACCCCCGCTTCCTCGTCCACCACCTACTACAAGATCGGCCAGGATGTGACATTCGTGTGGAACTATACCTCTCTGTCGGTCACGCCGTCTGCAATCAACGTCGTGGCATCGTGCAGTCTCAACTCGATGACATATACGCTCAGCTCCAACATGACCGTGAAGGAAACCGGAAGCCTCGTGTGGGATACTGGAAAATACCAGTCATCGGCCACCATTCCGTTGCTTACCGCATCGTATACTCTGATCATCTATGATGCCAGCAAGGAAATCAACGACCCCGCGCGCGCGGGATACTTGAGCTCGCAGAACGGTGGTTACGTCTTCGGGATGTACACCCCCCAGCCTTACACCCCACTCAATGGTTAGTATTTAAACCAACAATCCTCGATCCAATAGACTGCTAACCCTCATCCAGAATTCAGGTGCGCCACCTGCAGCGGCGCCCTGTCCGAAACCAGTCGCCTAGCCCTTAAATTCACGGTCGGCATGGCCGTTATCACCTTCGCTTCGTTCACCTGGTTTGCGGGCAGTGCTGGTGTCCTCGCTAGTTGAAAAGCATCCACTCGGGGTGTTCGAATCGACTTGTCATGAACATATTTTTCCACTTTGGGGCGTTACATTGTTGAAGCGATCTGGAATTACGATAATAGCAAGAAAACGGCGTTGCATGGCACTTTTTTCATCTTTGTACACTTTTTGCATTTCGTCCCTTCTCTTATCTATTCATTATATTTGTAATAAGCGGCGATGGTCAATTGAAGATGTCATTGTTTTTTTGGTACTTTCGGCTTTGAATGCAAAAAAACTAATTTTGTTCCATCACATTCAACCCTCCTCGATATCCTCACTTTCAGATCACTCTCACCGCAGTTTCAACCCCTCCGGGACACTGCGAGACTCTCACCCGGGCCTCACCTATCCTTTCCTTTCATTTCGGCTTGCTCCCGGCGGCGACGAGCCTGGAGGTAGGTGAGGTTGACCTTCAGAGACCCCATGATCCAGTCGTATTCGAGGTTCCGACTGTCATCCGCTGAACGGATGATTTGACCATTCGCGGCGGAGTTCGCAAGGCCGGCCGCATGATAATCGGCAGCTGCCTTCAGCAGCTTGTTGTTGTTGCCGATCATGGCGTCCATTTCAAACGGCTCGTCCAAAGCCTTTCGCAGCGCTTCCTTTTCCTCTTGGGTCCTGGCTATAGTCCGAGAGGTGGCTCCAGTCTGGGTGAAGTCTGCTCCTGCGGCGCTGGGGTTGTACGCCGGGGTTTGAATGGTGTTGAGATCGGCCTGGAAGTTCGTGTTGACCCATTTCTGGTAGATATCGTTCTGCTGGTGGAAATTGGCTGGCTGGCCGTTGAATGGGTCCGGATTCATAACTTCCTGAGGTGAATTGGCTTGATGGTAGTGGGTATTGCATTGCGGATGGAAGTTACTCTGGTAGTTGTTCAATGGACCAACAGGCGTGAGTGCCTGGGGGCAAAAGCCCTGGTAATGCATACCGTCTGGCTGGCAGATATCACCGCCGTTGTTGAATTGCTCAAAGCCCATGGTTGGCTGGGGGGAAACGCCTTGATTATGAACACCGGCTTGCTGGTTGAAATAACCCTCACTATTGAACGAGTTGAGAGACATGGGTGTCTGAGGGGCAACGCATTGGTAATGGACACCAGCTTGCTGGTTGACAATGCCTCGCTCGATGGCGAAGGCTTCATTGGGAGCAAAGCCCTTGTTGGGGGCACCGAATTGCTGGGTCGTATCTTGCTCGCTGATAGTACCATGATCACCTTGGTCATAGGGCTGGTTTTCTTCATCGTCCATGAAGGGCACGTTTCGCGATGAATTGACTCGCCAAAGGCCGAAACCACCCTCCGGGTCGATGTTGCGCAGCTGGTTGACAGGGCTGTGTTGGTGAACATCGCATTGCTGGTGCACATAGCAGGGATGGGGAGCATTGCCTTGATGACCGGCGTAGCCTGGATTGAACGACATGGCGGAATTGCGTTGATGGGAGGATTGTTGTTGACAGGATTGTTGGTGGAAGTTATGTTGCTTGCGAGAATCGCCCTGGCGATGGGGTACCTCACGAGGGGTACTGCTTTGATTGGGAGTCATGACTTCCTCGTTAGTACTCATGGACGTTCTCCATTGTCCCTCTTAGCCCTGGTGCTCCTGTTTGCGCGGCATGGGTTTCCAGTCATGCCTTTCTCGTTGGGATCTTCCTGATTATCCTTCTCAGCCCTCTTGTTCCTCTTGCGGTCCTTGCTTTGGCCTCATAACTTCCTCGTTGACATTCTGCCTGATCAATCTCCTCAACCCTGCTTGTATTGTTCGCGGTAACTGTACCTTCAGTGTTGGCTCCTCGAGTGACATGCGCAGGCATGTTCTTACCGTGCTTGGATTTTTGCCCTGCTGCTTCATATTCCCTTGATGAAGGAAATTCTCTTGTTGAGAATTACCTTCCTAGAAGGCTGTGCTTTGCAGATAATCAGTGCCGTGGTGGTAGGCCTTGTATGCCTCATCTTCCCTGAAGAATATGTTTTGCGGCGAATTGACTGGGTCACAGTTGCCATGGCCTTGGCCCCGAACACGGTTTTGTTAGTCTATATCTTCTTGATTCCGACCCGTTGGCCATGAGTTAGGGATCTCGCACGCTAGCTTGATAGAATGACTGCGTTGAAGGGTTCTTTGATGAATTTGTGACTTGTTGAGATGATTTTCAAATTCCAGATTTGGGGTCAATGAAAACAAGTCGAGATTGAGACACTTTTGGTACAAGACGTTTATAGATGGCTTGATTTCTCTCGAACTTTGGAAGGTCCACTTCATTGATCGCTTAGTCGCCGCGTAGCTTAGTCGCTGGTGTATATGATGTAGCCCCATTCAAACAATTGAACACATGCCTTGCTTTTGATGCATGTAGATCTATACATGGCTAAAGAGAGTAATGAGAAAAAGCAAGAGATTTATTCAAAGACGATGAATCTATCTACCATCATGCAACCCTTCACCTGCTCTCTATGGGGATCAAGAGAGAGGGCTATCGTCTGTAGGCAAGTAAGTAAGAAAGCAAGCAAGCAGAACCAGGCTTTCTTGCTGCTGGCCGGATATAAAAGTGTCTTAGTTGTGGATCGTCTGAACCATCATTTTGCGTCAAGGAGATATACTATGCACATAGCCGTAATATTCCCTTTCTTGTGAGGTTTGAGGCGTCTAGTTTCACTCTTCATGTGATTGTTTCAATTATTGTACAAAGACAAACGAAAACAAAAGAAAGCCTGGTGTCTTACTTCTTACAGTTGGAAATTGGCAGGTGTCTTGCAGATAAAGAAAGCTGCAGGAAGCTATTCAAGTGGTTCATTTCTTCATTGAGACCTTAGAGAGCGAAGAATATAAAAGGAGCTACTTAAGCTCATTCTACATTCTCCTCAATCCATGAAATCAATTCCACCCTCCGCATCAACTCCCAAGCTACCACTGAGAACAATATCCGGAAGCAAAAGAAAAGACAATGCCCTCCCAACTAGGCTGGATCTGGCCCAAAGATCCACGACCCGGCAACCCAAAACACTGGCCGCGCCGCTGGCGCATCTTCGATGTCCTAACAAGCAAAGGGCCAGACATCTACGTGGGCCGAATCGACCAGCCCAAAACCAAGACCAAAATGTTACACTCTCGACCCCAGTCTGGGACTACACGGCAACAATGGTCCCGATGGGAGATCAACCCCAACGACCCTGAGTCTGACTACAGCCCAATACCCTGGGCACGGCGGCCTGCGGGGGAGCGCTACGATTTCCGTACGAGGAAGTACCACGTTCCAGACCATGGGACGTGGAGTGCTGTTGAGTATTGCAATGGGAGAAGGGCTAGGAGAGGGGAATGGATCGGGAAGGAGGAGGAGGTGCATTGTGTGCCAAGGCGATATTGGGATCGGAATGGAGTTGAGTATCCGGCGGAATTTTGGCATGATAACATTTATGGCAAGCACGGGGATTGAAGGTAATACACTAGGTGGGAAAATGTGGTTGGAAGAAAAGGAGAGAAAGGAATGTGGGGTTGTGGAGGGATGATTTGCTTGATATTGTGCGTGTTCAATCCAAGTAGTTCGCTTGAATGATTCCAATCAATTTGTTTTTTTAAAAAAAACCAAGATGAGAAGGACATTTCACAATGGGCTAACGTTCTTCCAAAGTTCTCCTCCAAGTTTCAGGAATGTGTTGGGTTGATATAGGGAGACGGTTTAATCAAACACATCCAAAGTGCAATGCGTCAAATTTGTATACACGTGCTGGTCCATTAAAAGCCTGTTGATTCGCCTGAGGGCGACGGAGAGTTGGCAGTTGGGCGCAGTTATCAGTCAAACGATTGCATTTCACGCATGGTGTTTGCTTGATATCCGCGTAAGAAGCGATCATGTCCTACATTAGCATTAGCAGGAGTCTCCTTCGTGGTCAGGAACAGAACATACCAGCAAGAAAGCGAGGTCCCATTTCCGTTGGCGTGACCTCACACATCCTAGCATAGCATCCTCGAGTTTTGTGGGTGACCGGCCAGCGATTTTGCTCGAGATCTCCCAGTCAGAGATCGGGGAGCCAGGGAGAGATACCCCTCTCACCCGAAAGACGACACCAGCTCTAACAAGTGCTACTGCTAGAGAAGTCTCATCCTGGCCCATGATAACCCGGACACTGGGCATATCCCGCTGAGAAAAACGCTCCAAAACACTCTTCCACTCACCCTCAGTAGACTGCGCTTTAGTACGTTCAGCCTCTTCATCCTCTTGCTGACGCTCATCTATATTTGACTTTTCTTTCCGTGCTAGTTCTTCTAGAAGAACATCATAATCTCTTTCCCACTTCCCGGTCGGCTGAAGAAGTTGACCGTTGGCTTCCTTGATGCGTGATTCAACATGTGCCCATACAGATGTCAATTCCGGATCCCGCCACAAGGATTGAAATTGCTGGACATCAGCAACGCGTGCGCGTGCGGCTTCATCCAGACTAGCTCGGAGGATTTGCGGAGTTTCAGCGACTGGATTGCCGAGTGTCACTTTATCTGGATTTGCGATAGGCACCAGTGGCTCCAGTAGGCCCTGGGGCATAAATCCACGCAGTTCATGGATCTGGGTATTTGGTTAACTTGGTTTTGCGGCAAAGCTGCAACAGCTCATGAACATACCTTGCGTTCGAGTTCTTGTAGTTTTGCTAGTGATGAAACAAGTTGTATCTCCGAGTCCAGCCCTGAGGCTTCTCTATTGCCAGTCGGGGGCCCTTGGATGGAGTTTTGATTGGTAGTAGCCATCGAAGGGGCGGTTGACATCCCTTATATAAAGAGGCACTTGATCAAAATGGTAAAATCCACCCCAAAAATGCTCAAATTTGGGCTTCGGGAAATGAGTAATATATAGATATATGTTTGAATAGGCACTTGGCTTCCAAAATGGATAATCAAGCAAAGTGAAAAACAACGAGTTATCGCAGTGGTTGTTTCGTGGGTGTTAAAATCACCCTATAGCGTCTGCGATATATTGAAATGTCAAGATAAACTGCCCAGGAGCTGAATAAAAGAGTGTATTTTGATGATGGGTCACAGATAATGATTTTTTGTTGTTTAAAGGTGCTTCAGTAATGTGAGAAAGAGAGGATGTGAGAGATGAAATGGGCCGTGAACCAATCAGGAAATCCCCAGCCACAATGCCCTGAGCCACAAGTGGCTGATGTAATGTTTACATAATCTCTTTTCTTATACTTGCCCAAGTGGAAGATTGTGCTTTGGAATTCCATACTGTTCGCAAATTTGATAAGAGTAACTCAGTATGAAAGACCTTTAATATCAAGTGGATTTCTTGAACTGCAGTTTCATTATCCTACCTATGTCTCTGATCTTGGTAAACGGTCTTACTCCAAGTGAGTTCAATTTGAAACAAGCTTTTGTTGATGAACTTGCGGCTTTGAAGAATAAGACTCACTTCAGTTCCAAAATAATTCACGTGTCAGAGATTCTCAAAAGCCCCAACTGGTCAGATTTATATTGCTTTGATGGCCAGTGGAGCTCTGGAGACTGGATGGAACAAGTTCTCTGTTGTCTCAATTTTGCGAGCTTCTTTGTAGAATGAGCTCTCTAGCTCGAACTTGATTGATCTATAAAAAGCCGTAGAGTCCATTCTACAATACCTCTCATCAAACTTCATTGGAACCAGTCAGTATCAATCAGCAAAGCAACTTTCACACCTTGAATTCATCATGAACAGCACAGGCGAGGCATCTCAACTCTTAGGAATACCTAACGAGGCAGTTAAATTCCTCCGACGTTCAGCCCGCATCGCAGCGATACAGGCCAGGGATGCTAAACAAGCAGCGTGGAGCACGTGCGGCGAGCCCAGCCAGTCAGCATCCTCCCACGCAACCCCAGTTCTGAGGCATGCCAATTTCAGCTGTGACGGAAGCTCAGGCGAACACTGCAGTCAAGCTATTGATCAGTGCATCGAGGTATGGTCAACTCAGAAGAGCAACTTTGAAACTTCTGGATAATTACTAAATAGTTTTAGATGCTTCGCCAGTTCCATACCTCCGTTGATGAGGCACTGAAGCTACCTGGAGATGAATGCAAGAATGAGATTCGTTGCATTCTCCAACGAACAAGAAGTGGACTCGTGGTTTGAAATGGCAGCAAAGCTGAGAGGGCTGAGATGCCTGACGAGAGGTGTATTTGGAGAGACTGTTGAGGAGATGCAAATGTCTCTTTATCCATTCTTTGGTGATCTATTAGCCAGTGTGATAGATCTTGCTCGTCAATAGATATGGATTTTCAAGATGAGAAGTGATAGGCGTCGATTTGAAACCTGTGATAGCTAGGGTGTAATTGCACAAGAATGGTTGGCCTCGTCAGCGGCCTTTTTACTGAAGACGTAGCTCAGTATTCTAATCAATATGTATGATTGGAAATATGCTGGAATGTAGCGCGTTTGAACATATTGTGGCCTTCGCCTCGAAATCAATCCTTTTTGGTTTGTAGAAGATGACAATGAAGGCCGGGCCTATTGTAATTCCTTGGCCGAGGCAGCCCCCAGAGCCCAGCAGAGCCTCAAAAAGTGGGGTATACAAAGCCCAGCCCCCAACATTAAAAAAAAAAGCTTTTGTAACAATCCCATCTGATGAGACCACAGTAGCAACAATGACTATCCCAAAGATCCCAGATAGCTTCCTCCGGGGTCCAGCCCCAAATGCAACCCTCCACAAACTCGATTTCGAGCACACCTCCCCACCGATCCCCGAATACAAAGGCCACTTCGCCGCTATAGTGGACAACTTCATGACCGAAGCCGAATGCAAAGAGCTCATCCGTCTAGCAGAAGAATCAACAAGAAGTCAACTCCCAGACTCAACCCTCTCGCCCCCCGTATGGGAACAGGCGATGATCAACGCCGGCGGCGGCAAACAAGTGATGTCCATTGATACGCGGAAGAGCGGACGGGTCATATTGGATTCACCCGATCTTGCAGCCAGAATCTTGGACCGAATGATGCCTTTCATGCGCGAATGCGAACTCGACCGCGTCCAGAGGAAGCCCCTAGTTACGGGCCTTGGGCCAGCGAAACGGGGCGAAGTGCTCTGTCTCAGTCGCCTGAATGAGCGTCTTCGGTTCCTGCGTTATGAGGGTGGTGATTATTTCCGGCATCATTGCGATGGGTGTTTTGTTACGCCTGATGGGCTGGAGAAGTCGCTTTATACTCTTCATTTGTATTTGAATGGAGAAGGGGAACAGGATATGGAGGAGTTACTGCCTCATATTGAGCGGGCGGAGAAGACGAACTTGCTTTTTGCAAAGAATTGGGAGATTGATATTGCTGAAGTTGAGTTGGAGGAGACTGAAGTTGGTGACGGCAGTTGTACTTCGGCTACGGAGTCTTTGGAGAAGAATGAAGCTCTTCTAGGGGGGGCAACCTCATTTATGGCTGGGATCAACTGGAGGGAATCGCTTCGGGTCTTTCCAAAGACGGGATCTGTTCTCATCTTTCAGCAAAGGAACTTGTTCCATGGTGGAGATGATGTGTTTAGAGGTGTTAAGTACACCTTACGGACGGATGTCATGTATACTTCCGAGTAAAGAAGAAGTGAGGTTCATTCAAGATCACATTTTGCCCCTGCCTTTGGAATTCTTTCCCGGGCAACATGGGTTTCAATCTTAACCCAGTCTGTCCTGTGACAGGAAAGATTTTTGCTATTGGAATGCGGAACATGATCTATTGTACCCGGCAGAGCTCGGCTTGGCTCCAGATTCTGCATGGTTTCATGCTGATAAACCAGTCTTTCCCATAGGGAACCACATCATGATCTCATGCCCATAGTTTTATATAAATTTCCCATAGAGGGAGTGGAAAGCTAGCCCAGTCTCCTACACTCATACTTCCAGCAACCTGTCAATAATAAGAATCCCACCACGATCAAAGATGGAAGCTTCCTTTGGTTGAGTATTTTCCATGCACACCTGGGGTTCAAGGGCCTTAATTTCTGTTATTCCCCATAAAATCGAAGTCGACTGCAACCCCATCTTCACAACGAGCGCCATCTACCGCAACGAGCTTCAAGTGTACCTCCGGACCGACCGTTCTAGCAGAGCGTGTCAACGGATCACCCACCTCTCCACCACATGTCATCATGTCATCCATTTGCGAAGGTTTTTGGATCAACGCGAATGTGATCGCACTTGGAAGGTGGCTTTCCTTGGACCGAGAGTGCGGATGGATCGCTGACCAGGTTAACCTACTACCTTTCAGCCCCTATAGCTAGTGAACCATGGGTCATCATCGAGAGTAAATTCGCCACGGGCTCAAAAACGGTTCCAAGTGCTGTTACAAAAGAAAGGTTGATGGGGCCCGAGGCCAAGAGATGTTCATTGGATGAGGACACATACAACATTGTTGGTTGTGGTAAAAAGTATTGCCCAGGGAGACGTGCCTTGTAAATAGTCCGCATACCGCCTTCTTAACCAGGAAAGTGCGCTACGCATTCCAACCTCGGAAGGTCGGTAAAACCCGACTCCACAATTATCAGCAACGCCCCGGTCCACTCCCTTCAAGGCGGTCGATAATTTAGGTCCATCGGCGATTTCTGGGCAAATTGTGGAAAGAGCTAGTCGGATCGGGACCATAGCTAGCTGAACGCGATACGTCATGTGAAATCAACATTTCAAGAAACACTCCCTTCAAGGCTTCCGGCCTGATACTCAAGCAAAACGCAAACTCTCACGGCCTCACAGCACATTAAACAGAAACAGCAGCCAATACAAAAGCATCAAACTCACGTCTGCATTTGAGTACGGAGCGCAAAGCTAGTGGTGAGGGGGTTATTGTCTACAAAATACGAAAGAGCAGGGGTAAAGGACCAGCGAATCTCTGGATACTGCAGCTCGTGATTACTTGAGATCCGTTCATCTTCAATGCCCACCGAATCATAAATAGAAGGCTCATCTGTGATATCCTGTGGCCTTGGGAAACTTTGAGGTTGTGATGTGGCAAGGCGAAAAGGGCTGGTCATCAGCTGAACCGCTCGGTTTGGGCCTCAACCCTCCAGATCAGAGATTGAGGGCCCCTGACGGAGTTCGGCTTCTCAAAAGCGAGATACTCATCATCTATTAATGTTAACCAGGATAAAAATGTATCTAAATACAGATCTAACCATATAATAATGTCCCGGATGTGGAATGCGATCCGGGGAAGGCGGTATGTGGGCTATTCATTTCGGATGTCCTAGACAATGTTGTTACCAAGATAGTGTCCTCATCCAATGAATATCCACTTCGGGCCCCCAATCCACTTCTATCATTCTTCCGTTTCACCATTCCAAGGTTCCTGAAGGTGGCGTGAAAATCGGGGGGCCCGTAACCGGGGTTACAGGGTTCTGAAATAATCTCAACCCTTGGAAGTCAGACCATATAATCTTCAACACTTCGTATAAGCGGATATGGCACAAGGTCATCGATCGGTGATCGACAGCCGGTCTGACCACATTTGCGGGGTGAACCTGGAGTTACACTAATAGCTGATTGGTTGGGTTTTCAAGATGTCTTAGATAAAAACAGAATCTGTGTTGGCAGCCATGTGGAGAAATCCAGATGTAATACGGAGTAGAGAAGAATGCACAAATCATAGCTGGTAGGGCTGTCTCACTTCTATGAAATAGACGGCACATAACTAAGACACCGTTGTGGAGAAATGTATTCCAGGAGCCTGACTCGACGTTACATCCGTGGACCTTGGTTGTTTGTTCTATTTCGAGCTTGACGAAAATGAATGTCAACTGCAATGAGCTCAAACTTGATATCACATATGGAGGGAAAGACTTAAATAGCTTCATTTCTCCCATTCCTCTCCATTCTCATCAACATCAACATCCTCCAAGACCAAACAATCCAATCAACAATCCAACCAACAATCCATCCTCTCAATCACCATCATGCAGCTCACTCAGCTCCTCCTTGCTACCGGCCTCTTGGCCTCCTCAGCCTTCGCTGCTCCCGCCGACACTTCTGCTAAGTCCATGATGGCCGATAGCCCTCAGTGGACCCTCCAGGACACCAAGCGTGAATGCAACGCCCAGGACACCTCCTGCACCTGGACATTCAACATCTACCCCGGCGCCGGCAACGCCACTCCCTGCACTTACATCGTTGGAGGCAGCCCTGCCTCCCGTGCCAACGGCGGCCCCGCCTCTTGCGGCGGATACACCATCACTTCCGGCTGGAGCGGCCAGTTCGGTGATGAGAATGGCTTCACTACTCTCTCTGTTGTCGACAACGGGTCTCGCCAGATTATCTGGCCTGCCTACACCGACAAGCAGCTTGCTGGTGGTGTGGTTGTCAAGCCCGACCAGAGCTACGCCCCTGCTGCTCTCCCTTGAATGGAGATGAAATGGTGCATCCAAGAATAAGCTGAATACAATGTATATCAACCACTTTCCTTAATGACAATCAACGACAAGCGATTTAGTATACTTGATTTGTTATCATATATTTTACACTTCGCATCGACTGTAGAAAATAGCGTACTCGTGTAGCACATAATTTTGCTCCTGACGGAATTTGAGGTGAACAAGTCTACTTTTCGTACTCGAGCTATTCTACCCAAGACAGAGGACTACACTGGCATATTACGTCGTTTCTAGCTAAATCCACAGATATCAATCAACATGGCAATGAAAAAAGAGGCGTCCGATTTGAATGCTCATAAGTGGTTTCAGGCCTTCCCTGGGATCAAGACATGGTCAGATGTGTTATTTTCCCCCGCTCACTCTTCCTCTCGCTTTTTCCTTCCAACCCTTCGTTTGTAAAACGCATAGATCATTGTTGTAGACCATTTATTGTGTAGTTTCAACTAAATGGTACAGGCATCTTTTAAATTAGCTAGGACCACTAGTAACTTTCCTCCGAGCTCGATAGTGTCCGGTTGGAACACCACGTAGTGTACAGTTCAGGTACGTCAACATAACTTTGTATATGGATTTTTAAGTATATTTCAATATCGATTCAATGTTTGACGCTAGCCTTCAGAAAATGAGACCATGTTGGTCAAACTTTACACTCTTAATTGAAAGTTTACAGCCAACTGCTTCATCTTAGTCGCAGTAGATTGGCTCCAAATGGCATATACTCACTATTGATGTGTCGAATTTAAAATAAAACACCGTTAAAGACAGTAATGCTTTTAGAACCACCTCTGGGATGTAATTATGCAACCCATGGTATGCTACAGACAGCATTAATACCTCATCAACCCGCAACGGTGAAGTTCAGTGCGCAAGGCTTTTCACAAACGACGGAAGTCTGAATATACCAAGAAATGAGGAGAAGGCCAATTAAGCCAAAGTTACTTGTAGTGAATGCTAAACGCCATTACCTTTCTGGCGCAGTTCTCAATCGAAATAGTTCAATAAATTCAAGATACTAGAGATAGGGAAGGAAGGAAGAGAAGTCGAGGGATACCTAACCTCTAAGATGTAAAGGTAGCAGACCCCACTTCTGCGAACCAACTGTGAAAACCCGTAGGTGGTAGCCCCGGGGACATCCCATCGCATGACTGAACGAGAAACAACCTTCTGAGGTTGGAAAATAAAAGAAACAAAGAAAGATCTCCAGAATCTGACATGTGCATGTGAAAGCAAGTGACATATGCAGATCTGGCAATTCCCAAGCTTAGCCCCATACCATGTTCTCAATCTCGTTATCCTGGGAGAGAGAGTCCACACTGTCCATCTCTTCATTTCCCTCACGGTATCGCCATCTCTTCCCCATGACATCCTTGAAGATCTCAACATCCAAGTCTCCACGCATGATGGTGTCGGAGAAAGATCGGATTGGTTGAGAGTCACCCAGAGGCTTCAGTTTCACGTCAAGGTCTGGAGCGACGAACAAGACAGCGCTCAACCGACGAACGCCCGGGGTCCGGCGAACACGATGTTTGGCGGCCGAGACTCGACCACCACTCAAGATAACCGCACACCAACCAGTCAGAACAACAGTGGCATCCCCTGGGACAGAAACCCAGGTGCCAGGTGTTTCTTCGAGCTCCAGGCCGGGCGTGCCATCTTGGAAGATGATCGAGAAGGTTCCGTAATCCGTGTGGGATCCACATCCATTCAACGACTCGGGGGCAGCTGTGTTAGGATTGTAGTCACAAAGGCGATAGTTCATATTGTATGAGGTGTGTGCGACAGACAGATCGGTACCGGCGAGGATGTTCAAAGAAGACAGTATGGTGGGTACATACTGAGCACTGATGTCGTCAAAGAAGTCGATGACTTCACCTAGGCCGTGAGGATCCAAAGACTGACGCAGAGATTCTGGAATCCGGGAGTTTCGCATGGGCGAGAGATCGATGGTGAACTTCTGATCTGACTCGGTTTTGTGTAGAGCAGCAGTCTTAATGACGCCCCGGCGAGAGTAGGTTGCGTTGAGCATAGCAACATCCTCAGGGTGTGCGTGGAGATGATCAAAGAGGGCCTGAATAGCCGAAAAGGGTGCTTTGGCTTCAAGATTGACTGATGCAGTTGTAGAACTCGAGCTCAAAAAGGAAACTGCCGGAGTTTTAGCAGGGCTAGGAGGTGAGGCCATTTGAGTTGCCTGGGGGTTGATAACGTCGGTAGCCATGATGGTGAAATTGATAGATGAAGAATGAAGGATGAAGAATGAAAAATTGAGAGTTAGAAGATTAAATAGAAGTGAAGAGTGAGTTCAGAGAAGTTGAACCCCCACTTCGCATGACATCACAGCAAACAAAATGTCCATCTCCTTTAAAGTTGTAAGAGAGCTAGGTACAGTATATCAGAGATTCAGACGTTGCCCAAACATATGAGACACAACTGTTGTTGCTGTAATCTTGGTTCTTGTGAACTGCAGTCTTATTTATTCTCTAGGGACTGGAGCCAATTCTTATTTATTCTCTAGGGACTGGAGCCCTAAACAATTATTCCTGCCAACACTATTTGACATGCCACAAATGTTGACGATTGCTATAGGAAAACTTAAGAATGCCCCAGCCAGTTGACGAACAGAACATTAAGTCTAATCTGGAACACAAACAAAAGGGGAAACGGACGTGATTAGCAGAGTTGTCCGCAATTGGTGCACTGCGAGGAGGCAAGATGGAAATATTGGCTTGAAAGCGTGTTGTGCAGACTAAAAAGAATAGGATGGACCACCTTGGTATAAACTAGTAGCCCGTCTAGTTTGGCTAGCGTGGAGCATTTGAGGCGAGCTGCTGAATTAGCTGCTCTCTCAGTGGACTTTGCTGCTCAGGCCGTGTGCATCGCATGGAGGCTACTCAAATGATGCTCTCCGGGGCATCACCTGGGCAGTGATCAAGCCATATCGCTTTCTTCGGGGATTGGAAAGATAAGGCCAATACCATTTCCCAGGTCCGAAAAGGACTTTCCGAAATAATAGTGAAAATTCCATTGGTTTCTCGCTCTGTTTGATCACCATCCTAAACTTAAACGCCTCAAATGAGAATAAATTGTAGAACACCTCCTAGTATACACCTGCGCACTTGCCATGTTGATCCAAAAGCAAATCGTACAGCCATTACCTCGCCTTCCATAGACTCTTCACATCCTTCTTAACTGGCTTAAGAAGAACTTTCATCTCCGCCTTGAGAGCCTTCTTGTCTTCTTTAGACCACATCCCACCGCGCTTTGCGGCTCTGAAATCCCGGACGTGGCCTGTGAGTAGAGTCGAGATATTCTCCACCGTGCACTTGGTGCACTTCTTCTCATCGGCGATATCATTCAATGCTGCTGCTAGTGTGCATAAGAAAGCTTTTGCCTGTAGCTTCTGCAATTCTTGATCGAGAAGTGGGACCTGGCTGGGCCCGTGGGTTAAGCAATCCACCTCAGGGCTTATTCTAATCAGACTTTGATTAGCAACGGCCGCGTTCCTACCCAAAAAAGAGTTGTTGGAAAGGTTTCCCAGAGACTCACTGTTTTCGCTCTTGTCTCTCGACATTATCCAACTCTACCGGGTGGACAGGGATGTAGGGCGGGGGATTTGAATCGTCGGTCTCGAATTCAGTCATGATGTTTGTATGTTGACAGTGAGAATGATAGGGAGTTTGGCAAATAGTAGTAAGAAAGTGTCTCTGCTTTTGTTGACTCTTAATGCTCTAGTTGACTGGTATTTATATCTACATCTCGACGTATGATACTGCGATATTATCGAAATGGGCAAGTCCGATATATCCGATGGTTATTGGCTCGGCTGAGCGAAATGTCCGATCGGGCTCGGGGTTTCTTTTGCCGCTCCTCGACTACTGAGATTTCATCTTTTTGGTAAAAATTATGCATGATCTCTACATGGTTAGCTGTCCACCTGATCTATTTTTGCCCGATGTACCAAGTGAAAGCAGCGACCCACACTGCTTCATTCCTTCCGCCGATCTTCCCTCAGAAACCTACATAAAGCGAGCAGTAACTGCGCCGGAACTATCTCTGCTGGAATTCCTTGGTCAGGCATTTTGCGGTCCTAAGCGCCCAGTATACCGCTGGTATGTGCGTATAGTATCAGAAGAACGGCATGAACTGGCTGCCCATAGCATTGCGTATTGAAATTACGAAAAGGGTTCGCTCGTCCGTGACAGCCTGATTGCTCGGGCAAAATAGCGCTGTTGGTTGAGTAATGACAGCGGATATTGGCCTTTTATAGATGAGAATAGACAGCAAACAGCACCTTTCTACGGTCTTTAATTTACAGGTCAATCCCAGTTCTAGCTTTTTCCTTCAAATATCATCATTCAAAGGAAAGCCTGGATGAATGTACTTGTCACAACGTACTTTTTTCATATGCAAGATTGGAACACCAATTAATTCGAGAAATTCCTAGTCAGATCATCTGTGAAAGTTGACATGTTCTATATTGCAAGGGCATATTTGGTTCTATTTCAGGAATACACGGGTACCTGCGTTGTTATTCGCGTTAGGGTGTTACTGGCTCTTTGCTTGTTGCTCCGGCCTCGGAGATAGCCTCGGAGAAAACAAAAACGAAACTCGGTTTTCGGTATATTAACCAATTGGGATATTAAATCCGAACTTTCTCACTGTCGGATCAAGTTGTGTCAAAATAATGTGTTGAAACCTCAGATAACTATTAATGTCCTGAAGTGAGAAATGAAAGGAGCCTAGCGTAGATAGATGCCCTCCTTTTTCTTCTCTTCCATTATCTGCCTCTCTCTTTCCTTTCCTCTTTCTTTTCATAAGAATACAGCTATACTTCTCTGTTCAAGCCGCCAGATTCTAAAGACAATAACTTCATTCTTTCACAACGCACGCATTTTCAAATCTTTTAACTCCGTGAATCTTCCTGCTTCATTAAAAAAGGCTTGAGTGCACCCACCATGTTTCGCTCACTGTTGGCCATCACTGGCAGGCGCCCGAGATACATCTTTCCTGAAGTCGATCCAAAAGTCGACGGAGACGACTGCCGCACCGACTGCAATGACTGCACCGTAAAATGTCCTCCAAACGTCAAGATTGACACTACTCTCCCGATTTACGGATTCATCAAAGAGTTCCACGCGCACATACTCGTTGCAACGGGGAAAACAGATTGGATCCGAAAGGTCGAAGAAGAGAATGGGAGCTTAATGGAAGCGTTCAAATCAGACGCAAAGTCCAAGCACGGGGTTTGTTTATTTGATCCGGCAGCAGAACCTTAGAAATATGCTAACCGCGTGCGAAAAAGCGTCTCATGATCTCCGCGTCCAATCTCAATCCACCGGGTGGAGATTTGCCTGATAACTCCAAGACAACAGTCCTCCTGCTACCGTCGTTTACCTTTGTGGATGACGTTTCTTACTCAGATGCTCAGCACGTGGTTGAAACGTTCATTGACGTGCCATTGGGTAGTCCAACCCATTCCATTAGAAGTCCACGATTGAGTTCCCGGCCCTGTCCACACGACTACGTCGTTCTGCTGTGCTCTCACAAGCGGCGGGATGCGCGCTGTGGAATTACGGCACCGTTGATCAAAAAGGAGATGGAGCGACATCTGCGTGGACGTGATCTTTACCGAGATATGGATGATGAGCGACCTGGCGGTGTGGGGATTTATTTCGTCTCCCATGTTGGGGGGCATAAGTTCTCTGCAAATATGTTGATTTATCGGAAGGAAGAACAGCAGATGATCTGGTTGGCTAGGGTCAAGCCGGAGCATTGTGAGGGGATTGTGAATTACACAATCTTGGAAGGAAAGGTTGTTCATCCAGATTCGCAACTTAGAGGGGGGTTTGACAGAGCTAAGGGGCTGACAAGCTGGTAATGTCGAAACCACCGAGAATTCACAAGGCTGGAGTTCAGTCTTCACTATTGACGCACGGTGTTTGTCACATAATATATAGACCATAATCAGAATCAGGCACATCCAGGTGGCATCTCTCAACCCCTGGAGTTTAGATACAAAACACCCACAATCATCAGACATTTGATAATCCATCTATACTCCTGGCCGAATGACCTAAGATCTAGCCAATGGAACTGTCAGGCATGATTCATGTTCCGTCGCCCTCGGTTTTTATGAATACTAGAAAGGCTTTCATGAGAACGATAATATACTACCCCGGTGCCCGTCCGGCCAATTTATCAACAGCTTCTACTTTTCTCATGACTGTGGGTTCAATGACTATATCTTGAATCATGTAAAACAAAAAGAAGAACTCCTAACGCATTGATCGAAACATGAATGTTGTCCAAATCTTTGGAGCGTAATGTTAATAAAATGATAAACAAAAAGCACTACTCTATGTGCGATGTTATTTTGCTTTTCGATCTGAGTATCAAACTGCATGACTAGTGCCCTAGAATGTAAGCAACTTACATGGAGGATAGTCATAATCTGCTACTTCCCAAATTCTCGTTCTTTCCATGGATATCCATAGATCATCAGTTTATTATTTCTATTTTATAAAGATCTTGTTCTTCTGCAAACTATTGCCTGAGTTCCAAGGCAAAAATATTAGAAATCCAGCTGTCACAGATCACATACGAAGGGGCACATACGAAGGGGGTCCGCCTGACCTCTCGGTTTACTGCCTTGGCCAATGCTCACGTGGGCGACTCCACTTTTTACATACAGGAATGCGGTTTGGTTTTGAAATATATGGTACATAAGATTAGGTCATCCCGTTTCGGTAGGAAATATGTGGTATCTATAGAAGGGAATTCCAAGGGGTACTATTTACATTCCTACATCTATACTAGATATTTACTAGTTAATTACTCCGTACTAATAAATAATTGTATACCTGATATAAATATTCACGTAGAAATACCGAGAAATACTTCCTCTTAGTACCTATCGATTTTTTTACTACTTTTCTACTTCTATAGCGTAGTACCAATCTACTTGGTAGAAATTTTCTGGGTGTAGTACCATTAGTATATAGTCTGTAAGTGAAGAAATGTCAGTTTTATCTCAAATCTATCTCACTTCTATCTCTTCTAGGCCCTTTTTATCCTATTTACGTAGGGTAATACTTATATGTATCGAATACTTCACTATGACGCTGGTAGTTAGGTATGCAGTGGTGGTTATGTAAGTAAAAAAAGTAGCATGATACTGGTAAGTGGAGAAGTGAAAGTTGCAGTAAGGTGGTAAGGTAATGAAATGGCTAAGGCACACACGAATCCTTGGTAGATGCCTCAGGCATCGCAGTAACGCGAGAGGTCAGGCGGACCCCCCTGGTGTGTAGTCACCAGCTGTCACGCTCATCCAGATCACAGACGAAGGGGGTCCCCCTGGCCTTCCAGGGTGTACCCATGGTCAATGCTCACGTTGGTCCAACCAGTTTTCCAATACAAGGCCTCTGTTTAGTATTGAAATATTAGGTGTGTTTGATTAGGTCATCCCGTTTTGGTATGAAATATGTGGTATCTATGTAAACAGAATTCTACTAGGGGATACATTCTTATATACTAGTTATTTACTACTTGTTCTCCCTATACCTATTCTCCCTATGCCTATTCTCCCTTAGTTTCTACTTATTTTACTAGTAGATAACCAGTATACTCACGTTAGGGGCGTTCAGTTCGGGGAGCTCGAGGTCAGCTTTCGATTTCTGGGCGTAGTACCATTAGTATGCAGTCTATAGGCAAACAACTGTCAGTTTCATCTCAAATCTACCTTATTTTTATCCTTTCGAGGGCTGTTTCGTCTTATCTTCATAGGGTAAGACTTATATACATCGAATACTTCACCATGTTGACGGTTATGTAAGTAAAAAAAGTAGTATGGTACTGGTAAGAGAGAAGTGGGTGGTTGTCGGAAGTGGTAAGGTAATGAAATGGCTAAGGCACACACGAAGTCTTGGCGGATGCCTAAGGCATCGCATCACCCTGGAAGGCCAGGGGGGCCCCCCTGGTGTGTAGTCACCAGCTCATCCCCGCATAACGCCGAGCTTATGAACCTTATCGGCGTTATCGGTTTCGTCATTACTTTTCGCACCCCACAACATCCATGGATAGATCGAACATTGAGTACAAAAGAGCCTCAAGTTCGAGCAAAAATTGCTGGTCAAATTTCCTCACAGCGTTGATCTAAATCATTGAAACATATTCCCTTCACATCCTCCCAAAATGTCCTCAACCAACAATATCGCCTTCACCGCTCCGATCAACCCACCAGGTGCAACACTCGTTGTCACCCCTGAACAAGTCTGGAACGGCCTCCTCCTCAAGATTCGCTCCGCAGAGACATTTGTTCCAGGAGCAATCGAATCCACCAAGGTTGTTAGTGACTCCGTCGACTCATCGACCGGGAACACCGTGACCGTTCGCGATGTCCTGTTCCGCGAAACCCAGAAAACAGTGCAAGAGACCGTAACTGCTTTCGAACCTACCCGGGTAGACTTTGAGCAACCGGGTGGAAGCAAGATCAGCAATGTGATCAGTCAAGGAGCTGGTGGGGAGCTCTACATGACGTATATCTTCGAATGGAGACACCCCGGTGTCTCGGAGGGGGAGCTGGCGGCGCTGCTCAAGAAGGAGAAGAAGATGAGCCAGATGGCGGTTGAGGGGACAATCAAGGTTTTGAGACAATTGGTTGAGGAGAAGAGGCTTTGAAGTTGATAAATGGCGGCAAATGCCGTTCTTGACCCACGCTATTATGAAATCCAATTTCGGCCCTCGATCATATTCTCGGTAAACTCGACCCCGTAATAGCCACATCTTTGTTTTAACGTAGTCTCGGAGTAGTGATTTATCAGAGCTTTCCTTCTGATGGCCCTTTTGCCCCTCATGCTCGAAGCAAGCAAAGCGGTCGTGGGCGAGTTGAATTGTTTCCTTAGAGCATGCGACTCCCATATAAAGTCCGCTGAATCTTCAGGTGCATCTTCAATGTCATCTAGGTCCAAATGGCAAAAAAAGACAACTCTTTTCTTGACATGGATTAGTCGAATAGTCTGAGCCCATTCCTTCCGCGTCAAAGACAGCACATCAAGCTCCAGCTCTGTCAGTCCCTCGCACAGTCTCAGTAAATTCCAGCAACTCTTAATACCATCCCATCCATTCCAAATTGGATCCCTCCCTTGTGGAAATCTACTAGGTTCTTCATCATGGTAGTAAGCATGGATAGGCATAAACGATATACGTCTTAGCCACGATCTCACTTGAGGGCGGATAGCAGTCAAGAATCCTGTCAGGAGACAAGGATGCTCGAAGGCAAACCAGTTCTCCGTCCAGAAGACCGGTGCAGCATCATTCCAAAACCGCTTACTGGCGAGCAGAATGGCTAGATTGTCACGCCTTCCGCATAGGCACGGTAGAGACCTCATACACGGGATCCCCTCCACGCCTCCATTCAAGTCCCAATAGCAATTGTCACATAGATAGACATTCTTATGCGGCTGCGCCCACTGGCTTCGTGCCGGGGACTGGAATATCAGAACTTGTGGCTGCTTCCAGTCGTAGTTTCGGCAGTTTGCACATTGGGGGTCTGGCTCTCCTATTTTCCACAATATGTGATGTGGATTTGGGCCTGGTCTTATACGGAGGATAGGCATTTTGCAGGGGCTTGAGTGGCATTGATCGAATTTGCACGGCTGCACGAGAAGTTGGCGGTAAATATTATCTCTTATTTCCTTTGGAAGGGAGAAGAATCTGAAGTTACTATGTTAGGAGTATGTAGAAGTTATGATGGGAAGTAAGAGTTCATACCTTTTGAAAAGCGGGGACTCTTCATGTTCCCCGGGCTCTATTCGATGTGTCTCCTGTGCAAGATTTGCCTTTGTTCTTGCCCGTCGGACACCTTTCGGTGTGGGATGCAGTTCTCGGCGTCGTGTATACCGATGGAGTTTGGGCTCCAGGCCAGGCTCTGAAGATGACTTCGCCATTCATGTGCGAATTCAAGAATAAAACACGGATAGTTAAACAATTCAAACTTGGGTACCTGTGTATACTTATTCCGTCAAATCTAGTCTACAGCCTAACATGACTGGTGAGGGGACGTCACAGTCAGCTTTCAGCCTCGCGGGGACACATGGGAGAAATGATTGCACATAATGGCGCAGCACACTACCCGTAAAAAGACCGCAGAGCCCATCTGAGCGCTAGCAAATCAGCCTCAGTTTGTACTGTTTGGGGCCCATAGGGCACAAAGGTGGACCCAAGGCCGGGCTTTAAACCCCCAAGCCATTTGCGGGTTAGGGCGGGTTGGGCTTTGGGGTTTGGCTTTGGGGTTTGGGCTTTGGGCTTTGGGCTTTGGGCTTTGTGGGCTTTGTAGAGGTCTACCCGTAAACATAGTATTGCATGTTGACTCATTAAAAGCTCTAGAACTATTATTTCATTCAGGCATGAGGTACCAGCACCTTGCCCTCAGACACGCTAACAGCAGTGCCCGTCAGCACAATCTGCTCAATCTTCTTGTCGCCATCCAACATGGCCTCGACACCAATATCACTCCGGCGTCCCATCTCAACACCCTGCACAACATGGTACTGATAATTCTGACCAGCGCTGCCCTCCGTAAGCGTCAAGTACGCCGCCAACCCACTAGCCGCACTACCAGTAGCTGGATCTTCAAGAGTTCCCAGTATCGTCCTGGACCGAATAACCTTTTTCTTCGAGACACTATCCTCAACATCTCGAACAATGAAGTACACACAGATCAACCCAGCCCTCCACCCCTCGTCAAGATAATCGGCAGAAACCAGCTCACCACCGGTCGCAGGCGTAACAGCAGCCAGCGCCTCAAGCGAAGGAAGCTCAACAAACAACTGGCTCATCCCATTAACGATGGAAAAGAGCGGGAAGGTGACATCTGGCCGTGTGAAGAACGGCGCCAGTGTCGGGTGCAGCCTAACCAAATCCTTCAAGCTAAACCGCGAGGCATGGATGCGCGTATTGTGCGCAATCTGCGCAGCGACGTATTTGGTCTCGCGATTTTGGATGGAGATGGGGATGTCGCCGGACTTGGTCACAAGGCTGGTGACGCCATCGCCATCCGCGGGGTCAGTTGAGTGGCTCAGGAACCAGGATGCTGCGCCAATGGTAGGATGGCCTGCAAAGGGGATTTCGCAGTCTGTGGTGAATATGTCTATGGCACGCTTGCTTTTCTCGCGTGTCGGGTGGACAAAGATACTCTCTGATAGGTTGAATTCCCGTGCGATGATTTGCTTCTGACGCTGGGTTAGAGCGGTTGAGTCATCTTCTGGGAGGAAAACTACTGCTAGCGGATTGCCGGAGTAGGGTATTGATGTGAAGACATCGAGGGTGATGAATTTGAGGTGAGTCATGTTGGGATATATCAAGGTTAGGATGTTGGGATGTGTTGCGTCGGATGGTTTTTATACTTAGCAACCTTGTAAGCTCCCCCCACTTTTCGCTTTGACTCACCGTCGACCTTCACGCTACGCCCGGAATAGTCCATGTCTCCAGCATGATTCAAATATTCTAATTTGATCAAATAATACCTGGATTGCAATATCACAGTGGACATCCAATGAAACTCTACACCCAGCGGGAGAACAGAATCATCCGGCATACCCCTCTTAATAGTGGGGCGTGGGAAATACATGGTGTGCCATGGGTTATAGCGACAGACGCTGCAATGGCATATGTGGACTTTGAGGAGGAGGGCATTGGCGGGGATTGTTATGGTAAAGTAGATGGTTTGGCAGTGGCACCCTGCTGTGGGAGTCTTGCTATCAGCCATTTTGAAAGTCGATAGGAGGAGAAATTTCTTAAAAGAAGGAGATGTCAGTGGGGAAGCTCGTATTTCGTAGGCTTCATCAAGCACGGACCTTGGCTTTGTCGGTTACTGGGAAAATAGGAAATATCAGGTCGTAAAATTGTTCTCAATGAGTTTAGGTATCTGATGCTTTACAATTCCGTTTCCAGCTCAATGCCAAACGCCTCATCAGGTCATCATAATCGAAACATATCACAAATATTGAAGTGAAACCACTATTCAGAGTCACTCTCAATCACAAATCCACCGCGCATACGTCTCCGGGCTGGCGCCACAGGCGCATCTTCCTCGTCATCGTCCAGTGCCTCGGGCTCCGTGGCTTGGGGCTTGCTCGGGTGATCTCGAGTGAAGGCGAAATCATCATCAAAAGCAAGGTCATCCTCACCCGATGTGTGAGGGGTGTCCTCATCCTCTCCAGCGCCGTGGCTGGTAGAGATCTCCTGCTGAGAGTGAGATGACTGAGCGTCAAGTTCCGCCATGAGAATATCGCCGTCGGCGTCACTCTCTGGGTCGCTAGCGGCAGAACCAGAATCACGACGCTGACGCTTCGATTTTGCGGCCGCAGTACCAGTATCGCTGGTTCGCTTGCGGGCGGCAGACTTCTTCCCTTTGCCCTTGCTTGAGGGTTCAAGGGTTCCAGTGATCAAGGCCTTGTTGATTTCTTTTGACTGCTTAACTCGCCGCTCTTCTTCGAGCCGGAAGAACTCTTTGTCGGCTTCTTCGTCGCTTTCTTCGTCGCTAGCATGGATGAACAGATCACTCTTGATCTTCGCTTGGCGAGAAAGTGCATTTGATAGACGCGCATCGCGCCGCGCTTCTAGGGTTTCGTCGTCCAGTGGCTCCCTTTCGGTGTTGGCCTTTTGTTTCTTCTTACGCTTCTTCTTGAGGTCATCCAGGGCACTAGACTTTGACCTCGGATTCGCCGGGAATAAAGGACCATCTGGAATATCCTCGCCTTCGGACTCCGATCCAAAGTGGACATCAAGCGTGCCTTGATTCATGTGGCTACGACCGATTCCTCTGTTCTTTGGTTGGATCTGCTTGCGAGGGTCGTCATTACCATCTGCGGAGAACGGGCCTTGAAGGGCTTTCAAGATTTCAGAAATTGTTTCACGCAAGTCGTCGGACTTGAAAGAGGCCGGAACGACCCAGGAGGCTCCATGCACATCTTCAACGCCGAGTCGCTCGAATCCGACGACGGTCATGAGCAGACGTAGCTTTGCGTTCGAGAACATGGCATTCTGAACGAACTCGTTTTTGCCTTTGACAGCTGTTTCGTCGTTAGTAACAATTGAGAAACAGGGTTAGGAGGGAACATACTAATCATCGGATTGGGGACGCTGATAGTCTCGGAGTTCTCGGCGCGACGGACTTCTTCTTGGGCTTCCCAGTCCTCTCTTTCGGAGGCTGCGGAGCTCAAAACGTCCTTGATCCATGTTACCAGATCTGCTCTACCATCGAGAACAAGAGCACCGATCACGATATGGAGTTTCGCTTCCTTCGTTGTCGCCTCCGTCGATGTTATCACAAGCTCTGGCGGGGGACGTTTATAGGAGGACATCGTTTGCTTCTCGTGTCCATATTCAAGGTAGTAGATAGTGGAATTGATCTTACTGAACAGCAGCTCAGTGATCAGGGCGGGGCGCTGCTCAATCTTTTTGACCATTCGTCGAATGACTTGCCGGACCAATTCCTCCCATTCCTTAAATACAGGCTTGCTCGAGTCCATGGAGCCTGGGCCTTTGATCATTCGATAGAAAAGACTGATTATATCCACACGAAACAGCAAGACAGTCATCTCCTGCTTAAATGCAATCCGGTAGAAATAGCGGTGGGCGCGTTTGAGCTGCTCAGGGTTAAGCTCTCGGTAGAATCCTGTGAACGCGATAAAGGTATCCACGCAGTTTTGGTTGCAGAACTTGGCTGCGAATCGCTTAAAGTCAAAGCTGCGTTCCTTAGTGACCTGGGCAGCTTCCTCCATGTCTTCATCTTCGGAGTCACGCTCCTCGTCGTCATCTTCTCCCTCTTGCTCGGCAGCTTGAGTAGCCTTCTTCTGCCTTTTTTTAGCCTTTCGCCGCGAGCGAATTTGCATGTCGGCGTTGTCTTTGGAGTACCGTTCCAGCATTCGCAGAAATACATGTGCTAACTCCGTGCAGGCATCTAAATAGCCGAAGCCCTGGTCTCTGTATCCACGCACAATGGCAAGGATCCGGTCATGGGTTGTTTCTTCGTAAAAAATTCTGTTTTGAATGTTCTCCGCAATTTCCTGATCTTCTTCGAGCGGTGACACTGCCATTTCCTGGACAGTCAACAGAATCTGGGTGAAGCAGCGCATCTGGGCATTAAGGTCTTCCCATTCCTTGTTGTCCAGACTACTCTGCATAGCCCGATTCAAAGAAATGAACATCTCTTGGTTCAGGACGCCAGCGACCAGACCATAGCTATCGGGTTCAATATCTTTGGTTCTTCCTCCATTCTGCGCTGTACGATGACGGAGCTGTCGAGTCCGTCGTACGCGCTCTGCTTCCAGGAACCAACCGACGGTGTAGAAGAATTGGCGATAATTGATTGGAACCACACGCTCGGCTTCACGTTCGATTGCTTTTCGCACATGGGTGAATAGAGGATTGAACCCCGAATCCAGGAACTCCTCCACAAAAGTCCTCAGGTTCTTAGTTGCCTCATGATTAAGGTGAGCTGGCATGTTAAAGTTGTTGTTTTGGACCACATCTTCTTGTCTGCGACGAGGTCGAGGCTTATTCCACTTTTTGCTTTCGTCCATCTTTTGTAGCGTGGTCTGGTCGTCGCGCAAGACACCTTGTCCAGACACAGTAGACACCTTCGCATCGTCTCGCTTGACCCAGATCATTGTACCGAATCTTCCATGGCGTGTAGGAGCATTCTTTGCATATTCCCTGCGTACCAGTGATTCCTTCTTCAATAGATCACTGAGCTCGTCGGTTCGTTTGGCCGTTCTCTGCTCATCGTCCATGAACAACTTCTCGACGTTGACACCCTTGACAATATGGAAAATTGTCTCCATCAAAGGAATATCTTGAAGGTTGAAGTCTTCGCCGACATTGGAGCACATTGTCAAGAGAAGTGCAAGTGCATCTTGCTCATGAAAGGCGTTGATTGTTGTAGATCTGGACGTCTCCTCCTCATCGCCTTCTGCCGCAAGTCGAGTGTTGGGGGATATGATCGCAATGTTTCGCAGCAAGTACAACATCAATTTGAGGATTCCTTCGTCTCGGGTTCCACGTTCGGCTCGGGGGGTCGCCATGCTTGGAAGAGAAATTCGAATGACAGCACGAAGGAGATTCAATCCCCCAGATCTGAGAATACCTCGCTTGTATTGCACCTGTGTCTGTTGAATGTAGGGGGTATGACGATGGTGGTTGACTGTCATCTGGCTGTGAAACTCGACGGGCCATGTTAATGGAACAAGAAGTTCCAAGCACGCCAGTGAGATCCTAGTCATATGCTTGCTGTTCTGTCCACTGGTCCACCAGAGCGATAGAATTGGAAGTAGATCACCATTGATCAAGTTGGCCTCTCCAAGGCACCGCGCAACGTCCATCCGGTTATTCTTCTCGTCGTACAATTTCAACCAGCGTTTAATGTCGCGTAGACATGCCAGCGCATCATCTCCAAGCACGTATTGGTCGGCATTTTCGCCATTGAATCCTCCGAGCTAGATACCAAGGATCAGTGAATTGGAGCCAGGCAAAGGGGAAAGTGGAAGTGAACTCACAGCAGTAACCAGGCCGTAAACATAGTTACGCACGTCTGGATCCACGACTTGCACGTCGTGTCCTAGAGGAACAACCTCTTCATCCATGGTGGGCTGATTTGAGACCCCATTAATTTGCTTCCCGAATCGAGTTGAATGGGAACGCGTCGACGCGTGTTCGGCTTCGGAGGTTCGGATAAACTGGACGCCGCCAAAGTGCCGAAGATAACCGATGCTCTTACGCCGCACATCAACGGCCACTGCGGCAGCACCTGGCAGAATAGTCAGATCTATAGAACTGAGTAGAGATATCTAGGTGAACTTGTTCTTTACAGATGTCCACTGCTTCAAGTCAACCTAAAAATTATGTTTAATGTTCCGATGGCAAGATCGATTGCTCTATCGCTTGATAGGCAAGCAATCATCATCGTTCTCGATCTGTCATGATTTTCGACCCACAAGACCTCAACTGTATTACTATTCTCGAGGATATAGCCTAGTTATTGTAAGAACTGGTTGTTTTTCTCTTTGGGTTTTCTCAAAAAGATTATTGGGTTTCCGGAGTATTTAAAACCTCGGGCTTCAACATTCCCCTTTCGGCCCCTTCTTCTGAATTATATGAATAGCAGGCAGGCCCATCATTCCCACTTAAGCTTTACTATCCACAGCTCTGCTCCATATTTATCAGTCTATACCATTGCGTGTGGGCTCAAAGAAATTCAATGGAGAAAACGATCGCAGAATCAGCACACGGTTGATGGAGAAACAAGGCGGTCCACGGGTGGGATATGATATGTGCCCCACTGGCCACTATCAACTACCCTGCCACGACAGCCCGGGCGAGAACTACGCTAATGCATGCACGCCACATTGCTTTCTTGGCATGTAATACCAATACTAATATTAAATTATATTCAAATTATTGTATTGCCGGCTTTTACCGCCTTCTTAATTAATCGATTGAAAACTTCTTGCTCCCAACTTCCGGGGGATCTAAAACCCCCAATTCTACTAAGTACGCCAGATCAATGTGATATATCATATTAAACCTCGCTTATTACTAGCTAACTAGATATGGTAGCTTGATCTTAGTGATTATTGGCTATATATAATTCATAGAGAGCTTCCGGGATCATTTCATCTTGATCAAATAGTATAAATATCGTCGTAGTAGAGCTCTCTATGATCAACCAAAATCGGAATACAATACATTCTACCATATATTCTTGATCATCTGTTGATAATATTAGACTGCGATATCGCCCGTCTATGGGTACTAGAAAGTGTCCACGGCCCGTGGGCCTTTTGAAATTTGACGCCTATCGCCTACCGTTATGCAAAATTAATGCAAAAATTACCCTATTAGGCTATTTTATGTATATAACCAATTCTTGGCAGTATCTACTTTGCCAAGAGTGCCCGCATATGTCTTGGCGACGCTAAAAGTGTCTCCACTTTTGTGGGCGTTGTCGTAGTCTAGTTGATATGGATCTCTCTGAGATCCTAACTATGCCTGCTAGCGCCTTTATACGCACTGAGCAACCAATCCGGGACCCTAATGGGCGGCAGCTCCCCTAGGTATCTAGAGGCACCCTTATGCCTGATACCACACCCGCTTTATTAACCGCTTCATTAACCGCTTCTATACCGGAGCTACTAAGCCGGAGCCCTACCCCAGAGGTACGCCTACCTTAGTCCTAACTAGGTAGCCGTATCAATGCTAACACGATCCGTCAAATCTTGCTTCTCTGTGAAATCGGTATACGGTACTCATTCATTTCAGTAAAGCTACATATCGTATACAAATCAGTATAGCGTATCTATTAGAGGTTGAATCATTGGGCATGTCGTTTTCGCCCACGTCGGTATCGCCGGCCAGCCTTTATAGGTCTCGAGCTAAGTCTAATCCTTACCTTTATATAATAAGATCATATAAACCGCCGTATAACTTTCTAATAAGTGGTTAACGCCCTCGACCTACTATGCTCCGCCCGAACACTATAACGATTCCTCCGGAAGCATAATATCCACTAGTATATTGTAAGTCAAAAGCCGATTTTAAATGCTATTAACCGAGTAAAACGTCTTACTTTTGCTAAAGCGTATATTAGCTAGACATACGATGATTGGAAGCGTGTACTCTAGTCCGATGAGACTTGGATTTCTTCTGGTCTTTATAAGAGGGTTTGGGTGACTTGGGGGAAAGATAAAGAGCTTGATTCGATATGTGTTAATGAATGTCCTACTTACTAAGTCTCCTAGATATTCTAGGGGTCTATATTCGGTAAGAAGAAAGGGCTATCGGTATTTTAGGAGAAGGAGTGGTAAATAATAAACTCTGCTAAATACTTAGAGTATATCGGGGTTTATCTCTATAAATGGTCTACCGAGTACTAAGGTATTGTTATGTAGGATAACGCCCCCTGTTATAGTTCTCGTTTGACGACTAGTACTCTCTATGACTAGGGTATTGTCCTACTAACCTGGCCTCCGTATTTACCTGATCTGAACCTAATTGAGAATATCTGGGCGTGGATGAAGGATTGGATCTAACGGCACAATCCTGAGACGATTACCGATCGGGAGATCACTCGGGAGGTGGTAAAGGGGGCGTGGGAGGCAGTTCCTGAATCGATGGTTAGAGAGCTAGTTGAAACAATGCCTCACCGTATGCGGGATGTTATCCGCGCAGAAGGGGGCCATACCAATTGGTAGTCAATTTCAAAGGGGGGGGTATTGGTAGTGGTGGTGGTGGTGGTGAGAGTTGCAAGGTGTCATTTTTAGGTTACTATTTCGGGTCTCTCTGTACTCCGTACGTAATTAATTAATTCAATTTTGTATCATTTTGAAATAATACCATATATATTACATGTGGCGTGCATGCATTAGCGTAGTTCTCGCCCGGGCTGTCGTGGCAGGGTACCTACAATGGCGTCCGAAAGCACGTGAAGTCATAAAAGTATACTGATTTGCTTCCTCACACTTTCCTCCTTCACTCCCTTTGTTGATTTTTCCCATAGCTCCAGAAACAATTTCCCATAGCTCCAGAAACAACTGTAGCTATGCTTACCTCTACTCTTCATTTTGTTTCCCTTCGCAGAGGCCCTGCGGTGGCCCGAAACTTCTGCTCAACCTCCGCAGTGCGCGCGGCCGAGGTTAAATCACTGGGCGTTATCGGTGCAGGCCAAATGGTGTGTAACATAGAATATCCAACCACGCTGTAGGTCTAACACTTTTCAGGGCTTGGGAATTGCCCTTGTTGCTGCGCAGAAGGCAAAGGTCCCGGTAACTCTCGTCGACACCTCGCAGGCCTCGTTGGATAAGGGCCTCAAGTTTGCCGGTACGCCTGGCTCCAGTTTAGCTTACTGCAATCGCCGAGAATTATCTGACATGGCATTGTACAATAGATAAACTTCTTGAAAAGGATGTAGCAAAGCAGCGCCTCACTCGAGAGGCAGCTGATGAAGCTCGTGGGCTTATCTCTACAAGTTTGACCCTGGAGGGTCTCTCCGCAGTCGACTTCGTCATTGAGGCTGTGCCTGAGATCCCGGATCTGAAGGCAATGATATTTGCCAGCTTGGCCCAGATTGCCCCAAAACATGCCATTCTCGCAACAAACACCTCCTCCATTTCTATAACCAAGATTGCTGCTGCCACCAGCACGGACCCCACCAACCTTCAGGCTTCCTCCCGGGTCATCTCTACCCACTTCATGAACCCTGTCCCCATCCAGAAAGGTGTGGAGATTATCCGAGGACTCCAAACATCCCAGGAGACCATGGACACTGCCGTTGCCTTTGTGCAGCGGATGGGTAAGGTGGCCTCTGTGTCGGCCGACACACCTGGCTTCCTTGCCAACCGTATCTTGATGCCTTATATTAACGAGGCCGTGATTTGTCTGGAGACTGGGGTTGGTGGCCGTGAGGACATTGACAATATCATGAAGACTGGCACCAACGTTCCCATGGGCCCTCTCGTTTTGGCTGACTTCATTGGCCTCGACACATGCCTTGCAATCATGAACGTTCTTCATCAAGAGACTGGTGACAGCAAGTACAGACCTGCCGGTCTTCTACGTCGCATGGTGGATGCTGGCTGGCTTGGCAAGAAGAGCGGCAAGGGTTTCTACGACTACTAGTTGGTGTATGTGTCCGGGATGGAGAGAAAGCATTTCGATCAAGATACCCTTCTTGCATCGTATTAATCTAGATCGCGATTTGCTGAAATAAATGTTGATTACCCGCCCTCATCCATTCTCTAATTCTCGCCCTCCAACCGACAAGGTTCACCTGCCGATTCTGCTTGCTCCATTGCAGCGACCACAGTATTAACACCAAGATCCCCATCTGTATCCCGGTCTTCATCTTCGCCACCACGTGGGGGACATTCGCATATTCCGCGTTGACCACAAAGGTAACTTATTTTCCAATTAGCATTAATGTTTTGCCCAGGACGGGCACTCATGAACATACCAAAATTGATACCCACACCTACAACTGATGTTGTTACATCCATCAACCTTCTCAACCAAATAAAGGCAATTGGAGCATCTCTGCCATCTGTTCTCCTTTGCCAGTTGCAACGTCGCTTTCGTATCAGAGTCATGACTACATGACCAGCCGAGATGAAAAAAGTTCCCACACTTAGGGCAAATCTTTGCCCGGCAATCAGGACAAACACGATATCCTAACCGTGCCCCGGGGCTCTTTGGGGGAATCCATCGGGCACACGTCGCCCGAGGACAGTATAAGCGCTCTAGAGGAGGGACGTTATTTTCCTCACATTGAACGATATAGCGCTTTTTGTTTCGCGAGCTCATCACCGCCACGAGTGCTTCTGCTGGGATTTCTTGGAAACAACATTTTGCCGGGAACTTCTCTGGGCTGTTCAAAGCCGTTGAGGACATTCGACGGAGGCATGAGGGGCAGTATTGGTGCTCGCAGGGAGCAGTTAACAGTGTACTTGTGGGGAGCTTTTGGTAGCACCCTGTGCATCTGTAAGGAGTTAACATATTGCTTGTCATTGGCTTTCGATCGGCTTTGTGCTTTACTGACAGGCCTACTTCCTTGGTGACTTTTTTGAATACGAATACTCGCTCCAAGTAGTCCAGGAGTAGTCGAATGGACGAACGGCTCTTGGCCATTTTGCTGTGGCTTCGGTAGCAACTTTTGGGGTTGGGACTTGGCCCTTCAGGGAGGGACAAAGTGCATGGCCAAATCTAAAAGTCCAGGCCTGAAAGACGTCCTCTTATATAGAAGTGCATGGTGCACCTCATCTTTCAGGCTATATAGGGATCGAATATTTACCCATGGGCGGGCAAACACTATTTTCTTTCTTGTTCCTGAAGAGTCCATGGTTAATTATAGGATGACGGCTACACTCTAGGGGTTGTTGTCTTATAGTCAGTGTATGAAATGGGCTTCGGCGAGACGAGCTCTTCTTAGGGGTCTCCTTTATTCTGCTGACTCGCAAAACATTTACAGGGATGCCTTCGAAGTGCTCAAGCTAATAGCTCTTATATACAGCTGAACGGGGAACAGGTGTGAATCCATGGATCTGGGAATTCCCCGAACAGGCAAGTACACAGCTTATTCCAACATTAGAGCGAATAATCACATCGTAATGTTGAGGACTACGGTGTTCTAGCCTTGAACTAAAATTATATTTATTCGTTCCAAAAGATTTTGCAGGTTGACCACTGACACTGAAAACTAGGGTATCACTAAATGCTATAAACGTTTTCGATCTCGACCATCGTTAAAAACTCCCATACTTAATCCCATTAAAACTGTTCAAGCGACTGGGACCTTATACAAGACCGGCGAATCGTCGAACAGCCCATCCTGACCCGTATTCTTGATATTCTTGGCGAGTGATGGACACCTTGCTGAGTTCCTCTCTATTTGCAGCAAGGCGAGTGCCTCCTAGCCAGGTTGAGTGAATAGGGCTATTGATGTCAGTACTTTCAAAGTCAGAAAAACCAGAAGGGATGACCACTCACTCCTTAGCCCGGCGTACTCTCACGACACATTCAGCAGAGGCAATCTGTCGCAATTCAGTTTCTCTGTAGAGATATAGTTTGTTAGTAGGAACTTCAACCAATAGATTTTCGAGAACCAACAATCTTTCCATAAATCCCGAAATCAAAGAATTTCCTCCGACAACGAGAACGTTCGACAAGAAGGCAGAGTGCAAGCCAGTAGGCAGAACCGACAAACTTTGAAGAATCATATCGGGTATGCCGGCTGACTTCATACCAATATCTCCGGGGTTGAATAGAAGCTCTGGTACAGCAAAGCGCTCATTCCCCAGCACTAGTACATCCTCCGACAACACCTCTGCGCTGAGCCCGGAAGTCGCTCCTTTCTTCTTTTTGGCGTGAATAAGAGGGTCATGCGGTCGAATGAAGCCCTTCTTGTTTGCGTTCGGGTCTGGAAGCACATAGTCTAACACGATTCCCTCTTCGGGGCCACTCTTGCGCTTTCGGCCACTTTTCCATGCTTGTTCCAAATCACCAGCAAAGTCATTGCTGACATAGCAGACCGCCTCTTTGACTTCATTCATAATATATGATTCATCCACCATGTTGTATTGTCTCACTGACACAATCTCCTTTAGGTAGTTTGTAAGGTGCTTGCCTCCAAGATCGAGTCTTCGGATTCCGCGTTGAAGAGCTTGGCCTTTGTAAACCGGGGTAACTGTGGTGTGTGAATAGCCAGAATCGACTACCAGTAAGCAATCTGCGGGTAAGATAGGTGTGTCGGATGTGTTGGAAAGAGGATCGCCGAAGAGAGAATGGATTTCGTTCCATGCGTTGAGGGTTGGGCCTAAAGACTTCAAGTCAGTATGGGATCATGTGCGGCACCAAACAATCGGACTACCGTACCCAAACATCTCGTGTATCCCCCAAATCCCCATTCCTCCATAACCATCTCGTCAGCGTGCCGTTGTAAAATGGGCAAGGCATTCGGCGCCTCAGTAAGCACAAGGGTAGTGTCTTCCGGGTCCGCAATGTGGTAATTCCGATTCCGAGCTGTCGCCTTCCCATCAAAGAAAGATTGGTCCCAAATCTCTCTCTCGGCTTCCCAGTTCACAACATATCCCTTCTCCACCGGGCGCCGGAACATGGCCTCATTCCAGTCGTTGACCGTCGCTAGCTGTGCGCCGATAACAATCTTGTTATCGCGGGTTCTGACGAGAGCATTTGGTATTGATGAGCAGGAGGAAACGCTTTCGTCGGAGGCCGGGGCATAAGAAGCGTAGCCAGCTTTGATCATGTACGCGCCATTGTCGATAACAAAGGTCTTGTCGGGAAGGTACCGCGACGTCTCCACGGATTTTGTGGGTGTTGCGGGCGTCCTTGGAAGAGCGCGAGCCTTTGCGGTTCCCATATTGACTGGCAATGATGAACAAAAAGCTTTGAGCTCGTCAAGCTGGGATGTAAATGATGAAGGTGTTTGTCTTGTTTGATATTGAAAATTCCCGCTTAGGTAATCTGGCCGCGGCCGAGCCCAAGAGGTACAAAGACCTACTCTGTACAGAGGACATCGTCACGTACAACCCCGCAAGGTCTACGCAAGAAACAATTTGTCCAGTGTTCACCCACTCGGCAAGGGTTAAGCAGATATAAACTTCATTTCTATATGTACAACACTGGTCTCGAAGCTAGGATGTGAGATCTATCTATTAACTACCATCAGTGCTGAAGCGGGTCAAGCGTACTTCTGAAGTGCTAGTTGCACGACAAATACTCACAGCTTCTGGCTCGTATATTGAGCCCCTTAAATGTGGCGTTATCGTCACAAAAATCTGCATAGGGAAGCCGGATGTACCAGTAAATTCTCAGAAAT
>LWEC01000560.1:0-138750 GCA_002116305.1 Penicillium italicum | reverse complement strand
GGGGGAGGAGGTGCCCGACTCGCGGGGGCTGATGGGGGAGGTGGTGGGGGTCCGGGCGGTTTTCTAGATGTAGGCGGTGGTGGAAGCTTGCCCGGTGCTGGAGGTGGGGGAGGCGCGCGCGGAGGCGGCGCTTCGGGGGCCTTTGTAGTTGGCGCTGAAACTGCAGACGAGGATCGTGAAGCCGGTCTCGGGGGAGGCTTCTTCAAGCCGGCAAGCAAAGGATTGACCGGTGGTGCAGGCGGCAAGTCGGTCAATGAGGGACGAGGAGGCGGCCTGGCCCCCGGAGGCCTGGGAGCTGTTGGAGGCTTGGGGGCTGGCGCAGCAGGTGGTCGACGTGCACCTTCGGAATCAGAGATATATGGCGAGTCTCGATTGGCACCTGTATCAACACCTCCTCGACTGCGTAACTTGGGCATCCCACCAGCAAATATTCCCCCTAATTGGGGTGGCATTGCACTAACTGCGCCATCTGTCCCAGAAACACCTTCGCTGTTGCTCCGTAATCGATTCGCGGCAGGGCCGGATGGTACGGGCGGTGCAAGCCCGCTTGGAGGCGGCCTCGCGCCTGGAACTGGTGGCGCACTCGCGACAGGAGGAGCTGCTGAGACGCCTCCTGAGCCTCCGATTACAGGTGCTGATCGATCATTGGTAACGGCCTTCTTCAGCCTGGCGCCCTTGTGGATATCAGAAAGAAGTGCACCCTATCTATAGGTTAGCTACTGAATTCCTTGAGGGACAAGCTGCTTGTAGCTTTGAAACTTAAGCACCCCATCTACATACCCGATCTTTAGCCTGTCCTTTAGGAGGTCTTCCTGGGAGACCACCTGGAGGGGGCGGCGGGGGAGGACCGCCCAAACCTCCCGGCGGCGGCGGCGGGGGGGGAGGAGGTGGTGGTGGCATGATAGCGTATCAGAGAATGAGAGTATCAAGTAGAGGATTGCATATAATTCAGAAAACAATCAAGTCGGAAGGATGTGTTCCTTGAATAAAAGGAACATGGAGATGTTAGGCAGAGA
Source organism: Penicillium italicum (assembly GCA_002116305.1). NCBI lineage: Eukaryota > Fungi > Ascomycota > Eurotiomycetes > Eurotiales > Aspergillaceae > Penicillium > Penicillium italicum. The sequence goes on along the minus strand of LWEC01000560.1, from coordinate 137,734 downwards.
AGTAAGAAGACGTCAGGGTACGAGTACGGGGAAGTGGACGGCGCCGGGGCGAAGTCTCCGCCTCCCATCCAGGAAAAAATACAGCTGCCTCACCACGTTACTCATCGCCACAGCCATGAAAAGAGTTGCTCTAACAGCCAGTAAAGGCTCCCGGCCACAGGGCCTGATCTGTCAATTATGTCAATTCTCGACTTCAACGCCCCGTCGTGGCCTCCCTATCGCGCGTCTACCCGCCGCTCGCGCAAGTCGAACTGCGGCCTCCAATCTCCGTTTACAACCCTCGAAACGAACTGATAATTTGGTATTGCGCTCTCCTCTGCTTATTTCCCGCCGATATGCTTCCTCTGCAACCACCAAGATAAGCCCGGAGGCTGCAATCAAAGAGATTGCGCAAGATGCATCTGCCTTGCACCAATCAAATACGGCGGCCTCGAATGAAGTGGTATTAGCATTGCTACAAAGATGTCAGCGGGTCGCTGAGGCCCTGGTCTTGCGAGAACGGGATCAAAGTGAAGGGTCCTCAAAGGGCGAGGGTAATGCGATATCTTCTTTACTAGACCTGGAGGAGAAGCAAACCGCCACGAAGATCAAAGGCAAGCCAAAGTCCTCACGACACCCGGACCCTCGACTGGCAGATTCAGTCTCACAAATTGCCATTGAAATTTTGAAGGACGAGAAGGTCTTCATTTCACCTGAAGCTCTGGCCTCCTGCACCGAGACCCTGACTCTGCTGCAACGGGCCGAGCACTTCCCCGAGATCTTCCGCCTTTACGCCTACAAGCCTGTCCCAGAGGAGGGCAGCTCTCCAGTGAAGTTGCTGAAGCCCAATCCCAAGAGCATCAACAGCGCCGTTCCGGCGGAGTTGGCGAACATGGCTCTTGGGATCGCCATTGCACAGAAAAACCTCTCACTCGTGCTAGCCATCATCGACAACACTTTCTGCGCCCCCGCATTCCACCGCGCCAAGATCTTCAAGAAAGCCGGTGTCCCCTTAGCTGGCCTTGCAGCCGCCCCGGCTGCTTGCTATGCTCTCGCATCATGGGCCGCTACTTTCCAGAATACAATGGATCCCAACGTAGCGACTGGAATTGCATTCGCCGCTACGCTGGCTTATGTCGGTGGTACAGCCTCCATGGGTATCTTGGCCATCACCACTGCTAACGATCAGATGGAACGTGTGGTTTGGATTTCTGGTATTCCTCTGCGGCAACGGTGGTTGCGCGAGGAAGAGCGCGCTGCCATGGACAGAGTTGCTGTCGCGTGGGGTTTCAAGGATCCTTATATGAGAGGCGAGGAGGTTGGCGAAGAGTGGGAAAGCCTTCGCGAGTTCATTGGCATGCGGGGCATGATTCTGGACAAGACCGAATTGATGGCAGGCATGGAGTAACTTGATTGCTTGCATGTTTCACAAGTCTCTTGTTTCACACATGTTGAGCAATGTACAATACAATCCCAGGATTTCTCTACAACTACATTGTACTAGAGGTAAAATTACGATGGAGATAGAAAATTGAGACCGATCATGAGCTTCATTTTTTTTTCAGTCGTTAGACAATGACAAAGACCCAGTTCTCAGGCCCAACTAGAATACACCGGCGCAGTTAAGCGACAGATAATCTAGTAGACACGGTGGGGGGGAGACATGGAAGCCTTGATGACAAGACTGCCAACGTTCTGCCAGCCCTTCTTGAGGAGGGAGACGAGGTAGTTGATGGCGAGCATCAGGTTGGCAACAAGAGCCTCCTTCTCCATCTCGACGTTACCGATGGCAACACCGAGGCACAGAACCTTCTTGAGCTGGAACTTGATGGTGGACTTGACATCGGTGACCTTGGCGGCCATGTCCTCAGCGTGGGAGACGGGGGTAGGGAACTTTCCGGCCTTGGAGAGACCGGGACCGAGGAGACGGGGAATCTGCTTGATCAGACCCTCGGAAGCAAGGAAGGCATCGTACTTGCGAGCAAGCTTCTTGATGAGCTTCTTGTTCTTGTTGAGCTTCTTGAGATCGTCAACGGACATGGCATCAATGTTGTGGTGCTTAGCACGGTCAAGATCGTGCTGGTCACCAAGGATACTATAGATTTCGTCTGTTAGCCTCTAGGTTCATTCAAAGTGTAGGTTTCCTTCGCCGATGCGCATCGTAAACTGATGCAAAAGTTTGCGCCGCGGGAGGGGTTGTCGAGGTAAAACGCACCAGATGGCCATGTTGGGGCGGGGGACGCTGGGCAGCTTGATGGTGCCGGAGAAACGCTTGTCACGCTGGGGGTCGTAGTTCTTCAGGCCGATCTGAAGCTCAACGGTCTCGTTGAAGTTACGCTTCTTCTCATTGAGAGAGTAGTTGAGAAGGTTCTCGACATTCAGGCGCACTCCGGCTGAAATGAGACAAGAGCAGTTAGTGGTAAGATCGTGTAGTTAAGAGCATGAGATGAAACGTACCGACTGTGATCTTGGACATGATTGCTACAGTCTTCCAAAAGAAGTTGAAATTCTTATGGTATGGCTCTGCGCTGAATGCTTGAGAAAAGAAATTGTCGAGGGCCGTGAATTTCTCCGCTTGTGGGTGTGGACTGGCGCTAGTCTGGATTAGGATTAGCGGTGCCCTAGACGGGCTTTTTTGCTTGCTGACTCATTTATGGCCTAAGGCAGAACTTTGAAACGATTCTCTCCAGTCTTGGCAAGACATTTGTTGTACGCTAGATGACAGAGGATAATCTTCATCGTTGCTATAGGATTATTCTTCGTTAGGTAAATCTCATCAAGTCTGCCAGAAATCTCTCCGTAGAGCAACCTTTCGCAGCATCATCGTGTTGACGGGTCAATACGTCGACGGATACTTTACCCTCACTTAAAATTCCAGTCGCTCATACAAATAACCATATTAGCAACCGTCAGCTCGGTTTGAATAACAATGTCGGTGACCCTGACACCTCTCCGTATTGCTTGGTCGTATCAACATTGCTGCTGCTCTAAGTAACCGCCGAGCCTCGCCTATAATGCCTTAGCCGTCACTACATTTGGAATCCTTGTCGTTACTCTTAACGGAAATAGATTCAAGCCATAGATGAGGACCGGCGCTTGCAAGGCAATGGAACATCGATCGTGATTGTCAAGGCGTCAGACTTGCATGAAACCAGAAGAGATCTGAACGGGCACCGACTCGGTGATTCCCTCTAGACACAGGATCGAGGTAATAAATAACCCAACAATAGGCACATATACCGCAAGGAGCTTATATTTCAGAGTTCAAAGTTAGTGGTACATACGATTATTTAGATACGCTCATTGTACTGTGTGGGATGTACAACCTAGAAGCACCGACCAGATCGCCCCGCCACATGGCCGACCCGCTTATACCGTCGCGATCATTACTTTATCATTTATAAAATGTCATTGTTCATAACTTTGTTATTTAATAATGCTATTGTGTGGCAATGGTGGTCAAGATTAATCTCGTGTGCATAACACATTGTTCTGCGCATATCCCCGAAGATCTAGATCAGCCACTAGCACGAGTATGTACTAAACAGGAACCTAGTACAGAGCAGGCCAGCTGGGTAAAAAAACCCCATTTTCACAGGCGGCCTTAATTTTGTGTTAAACATTGAATAGTTAGTTACATGTATCATGTATGTCCATCTAGAAAGGTCTTCAAGACTGCTTGTTATTAGCACCTACTGACCTCGGTGTTATATATCTTGAGTAGTCCGGATGACCAAAAAACACACAAGCTTTTGCTAAGCAGACGGGTAAATAACACTGCAGCCCGCAAAATGAGTCAACAGGGAGATAAATAATCTATTTTAGGACAAATCTTGACAGGTGAAACGAACTTGACATTGTCTGCGGGGGCTGCAGATGATCGAAGCGCTTAAACGTGACCGGCAGTGTCAGCCTCGGATGACTGGTCACCCAACCCCCCCCTTTGGCGTTGGGGCTATTGCCTTGCATTTTGATTTAACTGAGGCTGGTTCCCAGTGAGATTAGAATGTTTAAACTTGAATTTTCTGCATATTCTGTCTGTGACATACTCCGGGTTCACATTTCATGAGGTTGTTAACATTGACCTCGGGACTCTTCGCTTGACCAAGTCCGACACCCCCTCCTGATTTGACAGCTGATCTTTGGACTATTGGCTATTGATTTTCGGCTTCTTCACAAGAGTCCTTCCCTACAAGTTCAGTATCTGGCACACCAGTGTGCTTTGCTTCATAATGTCCCATACAACCGATTCGCGCGATTCAACTGCGCCTCAGGATTACTACTCAAGTCTTGACGACGAGGGCTCGCTTGTGGAAAAGTTCAAGAATATCGACGATAAGACACAGTTTAACGTTGCTATGCGCTGCCTAAAGGATCCTCTTACTCAGAATTTTGTGCTCGATTTCGGGAACGAAGAGGCGTGGTGTGCATCTAACCTAGGCACCCACGAACTGAAACTTTTGCTGAGTAAACCGGTAAGTCTGTTTCGCGACATTCAACTTGGTTGATTGTAGGGTCTATCCAATAGCCAAGGTCTGACATATGATACAGAGAGACAGATGTTTTGGTACACGGTGGATGTAAGAGCTAAGCCCTCAAATGTAGTTGAGTGTATACTTACCTCAATTCGTAGTAATATATGGGCACCAGAGGAGCAGAAGGAAAGCATAAGGGTAAGGTGTTCAATTATCATTCGCATGAGCAGTAATGACTGACCATGGTTCTTAGGCGATTACCAAATACTATGGAGTATCCGAACGACTACAGGGGATGATGTGCACAGAGCCAGTGCATCCGGCACCCAAAACTACCCCTACTCCATTGCCAACAAAACGGTCATCACAATCGTCCCATGTTGTACCGTCGTTCCAGCACGAAGTGGACGACGCGGAAAATGCACTTAAGCATATCGCCGATCCAGATAAATCCAGCGAGTCAGCGTCATTCAAAAATCTCACCTTTGCACAAGTCACGGATCAAATTTGGCACTTCTCTTCTGTGGATCATGGTCCTCGATGTAAGTATATCACACCGAAATTGAGTCTGCATAAACATTAAAAATCAATTAGACACATGTATCGGCTACAATACGTTGTTTGTGATTCCCACACTATCACAACCAAATGGCAAAGATCTTCCGGATGGAAAACGGCTTTGGACCTGGCTGATCCAGTGCGATGATGGTATGAGCCGCACGGCGACACCTCACTTTTTGGCCCTCGGAGTGTAGCCACTGACGTGTTTGCAGGCACAATAATCTCAATCCAAGAGAACCCGTTCCCAAGACGAAAGGGAGTGCCAATGGATGAAGCCAAGCCAGTCCTCGACATCGTGCGCAGAAATATCCGCTCTATTTTCGCTGGCGTTTCGAGACAGCACTTTGCCCTGTCTGAGAGCGAGTCACTAATCACCATTCGGGTACGTCATTTTAGTGGTCACGGACCGGATCAAGCCAATATCAAGCAAGAGGATGGACCGAGTTTGCTCTTCTACTACATCTTCGATGACTGGGTGTCAAGTTATGGACTTATCGCAAAGCGAGAACACAAATATGGGGTTGCTTTAGAGAAATTGGTTAGTATCGTCCTTGTATCACGTCTAGTGAATGTGTTCTGATTATGGCCAACTCCGCGCAGAGAAGCCAAATGCTCGAGCGTCCGGTAGTGGATTTGGTGAACGAGTTGCATTGGCTGGGTCGGCGACTCGCAGTTCTGAAACGATTGTATCAAAGCTATGAGCTTATCATGCGGCGACTGTTACAACGGCAACGCATGCTCCGCGACGAAGCGCGTTCGTCTCAACCAACCACAATCCCGTATGGAGCCACCTTTGGCGATATGGAGTTCGTGAATATGCGCCAGTCGAGCGTTGTGAGCAATTCCAGTTTCCATAACATAGCTGAGAAATCGGTCGGGGTGCAATTGAGCTCGACGGCTGTGGCGCGCTTCGAACGGTTGGTTGATCGTATCAATCTGTACTGTTTGAGCGAGATTGAGAACTGTCTTAATGAGAAAGAGACCTTGACGTTCCTGGTGAGTGGTTTCCCGGTCTTTCTTCCGCGGTATTCCTGCTGACGTGGCCTAGAATTTCAACTTGATTGCGCTCAAGGACTCGCAGGCTGTTGAGAAACTCACTCGGACCACTATTCTATTGGCCAAGGCGACTATCCTGTTCCTGCCGGTCAGCTTGATGAGTGCATACTTCTCGACGGAACTCGTTGGTGTGAAGAATGGGTACACCAAGACGCAGTACTGGGTTAGTTTCACGGTGATCTTCATTGCATCCATCTTGCTCTTGACCGTTTTCGGTTACGCCAGCGATACCGTTGAAGGTAAGACGATTTATCGGTCCATGATACGAACATTCTTCCGGACGTCTCGGCAGAAAATGTCGCGACGATCAGAACAATAAGGGAGATTGCAACTAAGAACCAAAGAGAGAAAGAAAGATCCAGAGAAACGCCCAGGCGATAAGTGTGGAAGTCCTATCAGTTGGCCTATCAGACACTGTGGGACCTTTTTTGAGGGTCTTAGCCCGGGGGCGACCTCCCTTTGGTATTTCACTTACGGGGTCAACACGGTGTCCTCTTCCACCTATACGTTCCCATAAGTCCAAATAGGCAGAACTATTATAACAGTCAGACCATATATACCTCAAAAAGAACTTGTAGAATCATAAGTTGCTTCTTTTGTATCTCTCTCAGCCTCACTTTTCTCAAGGTTACGTGCTCTCAAGTAAATCGGGTGACGAAGACTACGCCCACCGCCATCGGTCAGCGTATTTCTGCGTATTCAAAACAAAAACGAAACCCCAAATTTCCCCCTCAAACTTCTCTTTCGATAATATCCCCTGAACTGCATCTCTCTACTTCTTAAAACCAAACTTATACCTTTTCCTGCCGGTAAGTGGTTGATCCGGTTTTGACTGGCTCGTGCTCAGACTTACCCCCCCCCTGGATCTCTGACCGACAAGTCCACAACACGTTTTCCAACCCCTCCGCTTTTCCCCTTTCAACCACATCCCTCGATATCTCTCTGACCTATCCACTCCTCAGGATCCGAGGGTTATCTCGCTACCGACAATATGGGTATTACTTTTTCACGGCTGTTCGACCGGCTATGGGGTCGCAAGGAGATGCGCATCCTGATGGTTGGTCTTGACGCCGCCGGTAAGACCACCATTCTGTACAAGCTCAAGCTCGGTGAAATCGTCACCACTATTCCCACGATTGGTTAGTCCGCTCCCCGACCCATCTACCGGCGACACCGTGATGCGCTTTTCGCAATTCAAACGGCCGTTTGGGAAATGTTGATACCCCTCCCGGAAACTGACGCCCAGTGCAGGATTCAACGTCGAGACTGTCGAATACAAGAACATTCAGTTCACCGTGTGGGATGTCGGTGGTCAGGATAAGATTCGTCCTTTGTGGCGCCACTACTTCCAGAACACCCAGGGTATCATCTTCGTGGTTGACAGCAACGATCGCGATCGTGTTGTTGAGGCCCGTGAGGAGTTGCAGCGCATGTTGAACGAGGATGAGCTCCGCGATGCTCTCCTTCTGGTGTTCGCCAACAAGCAGGATTTGCCGGTAAGGATCCGGATCGTTTGGAGAATGTTTTGTTGGATGAAATGTCATGCTGACCTCCCCCGCTTTTTGTCTAGAACGCCATGAGCCCCGCCGAGATCACGCAGCAGCTTGGTCTTCAGAGCCTTACCCGTCGTGCTTGGGTAAGTGACATCCTTTGATGTATGTTATGTCTACAGTCTAACTAACGATCGGTCTAGTTCATCCAATCTACCTGCGCCACCACTGGTGACGGTCTGTACGAGGGTCTGGAGTGGCTCGCTGATGCGCTCCGGAAAACCAACCGCGATTAAGGTCTATAATGCGAATTCGATTCGGACGTTTAGCTGGGTGAAGGAGAATACCGAAATCTGCAAATGATGGATTGATGATGACGATGGCGGGGAGTTCTTTGGCCACACATGACATTGATCTCTGCTAAGGAAAGGGGTTCTGCAACTGGTTCGCTACTTCTTTTGATGTTCTCTCTTCAAACGGCTTTTTTTCCTCTACGCTATGCTATTAGCCTCATTTGTTTTTCTCTCCGGCGTCGCCACTCCAAAATTACTTCTCTGCCTTGGAACCCCCCAGAGATCTGTATAAGTATTCAAAATTGTAAAATCTCAGAATCTCAGATTGGGCAAGGAGACAGTGAGAAAACAAGAGAGGTACAAATGAGCAAATATTTCGAAACTCCCATCTGGTTTCTATCTGGTTTCTATCTGCTTTCCATCTGCTTTCCTATCTTGGCCGCTTTAAGCCTACAGGGCTGAGTCGGGCTGACTAGATTTCAGCCTGGGGTATCATCACGTGATGCATCCCGGCATGCATCACGGCATTTGAGGCTTGAACGGTTATTTTAAGGTTATTTTTTCTTCTTCTTATGATTAAAGTCCGTAATGATTCCGGCTAATGACTTTGAAGTCTATGTAGTACAAGTTCAACACACATTGCAGTTTGCAGAAGGATGATACATAACTAGGGCCAATGCGGACTCACAAGGATCTGTAGGAACAATTGAACATACATAACTCAGGCCGCAAATTGGCGTAATTTGGTGCTAGCTTTGCTATGAAGGCCGGTTTTTTAATAGCAGCCACTCAAGGGATCTAGCGGTGTTTCCCGAAATGACCTATGGCACCTTGAGATAGCAACCACCGAGGGAGATGGTGGGCTCATATGAGCGAGGAGCAGTTGAAAGTTTTAACCATTAGAAATTGTACTCTTGTGGAAGAGATACGAATCCAAAAGGGGCTTGCTTGTATGGGATTTTGGATAGGGCAAATGTTGACCTCGGACAACTATCAGCACATTTGATCTTTGTTTAGATTATATCATTGCGCAGAATTCAGGTGATAGGAGGAAAGAAGCATCAGACAGGTCAATGTTGAGAATTGTAATCCTTCAACTCAAAATCAGAAGAGTAATTTCTATCTCAATGATCACATAGAAGAGGTTCATTATGCAAGAATGTGAATGTTTGTGATATCCCAAAAAGAAATAACTGTCAAACCATCTACACCGATGGTCTACTAGTCGATCACTTCAGAGCTATATCCCCCAACTCCTGTTGCGTTGAGGCTGCCGCTGTACAAAAGGTTAGAAGTTGGCGATCAGTTTGTACTGTCATTTCATAAATCCGTTGTCGCTTTGGGTGCTTTTGGTGCGCGTTGGAGGCCCATGATAGGTGACTGGAGCACCCCTTAGTTTTGGCATTTCGGTCCAAACTTCGCGTCAAATGGAAAGATGATAAAATTAGCGCCGCCTAGGAGGCTCATATTGTCACTAGCAGCAAGCAAAGATATGGGAGATCTGAGTTTGTTGGTATTCCAGGTAGACGAAGCTGACACATCGTGCTATTGGAGAAATGACCTAAGATAAAGAGCTCAGTCAGTGCAGGAGCAGCTATTCATTCCTTCCAAGCTAGGGTAGACTGTGTTTGTGAATGCAGGTGGAAATTTGTAGTACAGAAGAATGGGATGCCTCTCCTAATGTTGTCTTTTAACGTTCTTTCTAGGTGTATTTTAATGAGGTCAATTCATGTCTCGACTTTAACCCTGGAAGACTCACAACCTTATTTTGACTGTACCTGGTACCTATACTCCGTAGACACATTTGGTTAATGTTCTAAGGTTCTTTCCATCATCGAAGAACAATATATTACCTACATAGGCATAGTACCTAGTTACATACTTTAATAAGGTTCAAATCTACATCTACACATCATCACCACTCAGCTTTCTCAAGCCTATCACCATCACCACTCAGCTTCACCAAGCCTCGTCGAATCTATCCAACATGAACTCGACACTTCCCCTCGGCGGAGGAACTAATTTTGCTCGCTCTCTGTGCGGAGTCAATACCTGCTTTACCATGGCCACGGAGGACTCCTATGAGTCTAAGATTGGCCATGAAGATTTTGTGCCCGATACCGTCTTCCACGAGATTACCACCCTCAAAAATGAGCTATCCGATTTGTTTAAAACTGGACTCACCCCTCGCCAAGAAGCAGCATTTGAGAACCATGTTCTGCAGTCCCTTGCATGGATGGTTTACGGCTCAAATATGATCGAGAAAGCTGGTGGTAGCTCATACATCAGTCGTAAACTCTGTCTTGCGATTTTCCGTGGCGAAGAAATCCCGGAGGAGATCGAAGAGCAAGACCAAGAGTACTTGTCCCTTAAGGAGGGTCTGATCCGCCAAAACCTCCCTGCAGACACATCGGCTGTCCTGCGAAGTCGACAAGAGATTGTGCAACATGCCAAAGCCGCAGCCTTTATGATCGACCAGTTGTGCATCCGTGACCAGGATCTTAGCGAACAGATCATCCTCGAAGCCCACCAGATTCTGACCTATAAAGTGGACGCCGAGACTACCCCCTGGATGGAATACAGTGGCATCTATCGATCAGATGAAGTGAGTGCGGGCCTACACGCATTCCCTCATCCTTCCCTGGTTCCATACAAAATGAAGTCCATGTTCCACGAGCTTAAGTGCGATTTGAAAGAAGCTACAAAAAATGGGACAATCGACCCTTTCGCCTTAGCTTCGAAGTATACGCACATTTTCGTGAACATTCATCCATTTATTGACGGCAATGGCCGAATGTGCCGGTTGATTCTCAACTCGATGCTGCTAAAATTTGGGGCTTTTATTGCCTGTATCGGGGTCGATGAAAACGACCGCTCAGTCTATGGGGAAATCGCCGTTAACGGAGGAGCTCTTGAATATCTGTATGAGGATGCGGAGGAAGAAGAAAAGCCTAAACTGCACAAAGAACTGGCTAGTTATGTCTTGGCTCATGTGAAGAGGAGTATGATCGGGTTAATCAGTGCTGTGGTTAATGGAGCTTAGGGACTGGTCCGGTGGATTGTATGATGTTACGTAATAAAGAGTCCAGTCTTGGAGTATAGATGTTCAAAGACATCTAACAAGAACTACCGAAAAAGCCTAAGCTCATACAACTTAAAATAGATCTTAGATTTCGGGAAAGGGAATGTTAGAATTGCTAGGGCTGATCGGCTCTTGGAGTTCAGTTGAGCTGCGTAATCCCTCATTTCCCGGACTGCGCCAACAGTCTTGGCACTTTAACTGCGAAAATACCGGCCTGGGCCCGTTTAGGCTGTTTATCTTTTGTTTTGCTCGTCAAGATTGTCTGGTTTTAGGGTGGTTTCGACTATTTTATCCTGGTTTTTACGGTTTTTACGGTTTTCACCTTTTTTTTCACGTCTTTTTACGTCTTTTACGTCTTTTACGTCTCCAAAAGTGACACAAGCCTGGGCCGCCCCCCCCATTGCCAGGCCGACGATCAACAACACAGCTCATCGCGTGCCTCTCCCTCCCTCTTACAACCACCCCTGATTTGGGCATTATTGGACAGATTATTCTATCGTTACACTTATTAGATAGATGCGCCAGTGATCGAGTGATTTTGAACCTTGGAATTACCCCACTCATTCAATGTTGACATCTTGTCTGGCATCATGACCGTCCAGGCGAGGAGGCACTCCGCAGCCTACAAGTCCCCATCACCCTATAATTCACGAGAAACAGACATCGAAAAACAGCCCTCCACCGGGCGATATGTATATCACCACCACCTAAGTGATGACCCCGAATCCGACAACGAGTCGCTGGACGATAACAATGTCGCGGACTCCTACCCGCCACCTGTCGTAGCTGGCGGTAGTCTTCGCCGCCCCCAAGCTAGCGTTGGCTTTCGCGTGCCCCAGCGGATCATGCGCTGGCTCTGCTTCGCTCTCTTCGCGGCCCTCGTCCTCTTCGTCCTCACCCTCTTCCGCTTTACCATCTCCACCTCCGTGAAACAAGTCGCCGTCGACCTGCCCAAGGTCGGCACACCGAAGCCGCCACTATGGGAGAGCTTCCCGTTCCTCAATCGCTATGATGGTGGTATCTCTTCCTTGGTCCCACGCTCTGAAAATGTCCCAGAGTACCCTGGCGATGGCTCCGACGACCTGGGTTTGCGGACGGACCAAAGCGACGAGCAGAATGAGCAGGGGCACGAGCAGGACGCCAAGAAGGTGACCAAGAGGGATTTGGCCCCGAACATGTTGAGTAGCGTGTTCAACCCTTATCCTGACTACCAGTCACCGGAATACATTGAGAAACATGGCGAGAAGCGCGAGTGCTTCCTCAACGCGGAAAACTCGCTACGGATTCCGCCTATCCAAAGCTACCCCGGAATTCCAAAGGGCTTCCCAGACCCAGCGCTAGGCTCGAATGCGATGCTGGGTATTAGGGACGACATGTGCTTTGATCGATTTGGCCGACTGGGCCCATACGGGCTTGGATACGGGGCCAAGAAAGGTGGCATCGGCGCGGGCATGGAGGGCCATCGTGAGGGCGCCGAGCGTGTGTGGGAGGATCTCCCGCCAGTGGATTTCCGACAGGTGGATTGGGCTGCTGCGCAACAGCGCTGTCACGCGGCCAACCGCCATCGCTTTAATGAGCTGCCGGAGCCGCGTCTCAACCGCTTTATTTCCATGCCTGTGGGTACTCCCACGGTGAACACTCTGCCACTTGCGGAAGATAGCGGCAATGAACCACCCATTGTCGGACCCGAGCGTCTGCCGCGCACTGCAGTGGTTATCCGCACATGGCACGACTTCCACTATACTCCGGAGGACATTATGTATATGCGCTCAATCATCTCAGAGCTCTCGCTGATGTCCGGTGGCGAGTATACTATTCACTTCTTGGTTCATGTCAAGGATACCAACTTGCAGATCTGGTCCGATGACGAGACATACCAGCGTGTGCTTGACGATGCGCTGCCAGAGGAGTTCCGCGGCATGGGAACTCTCTGGTCCGAGCCTCAGATGGCCCTGATGTATCCCGGATTGGAGGAGACCATGACTCGTGGGTTGCCAATCCACGGCGTCTACCGCAGCACGTATATGCCCATGCAGTACTTCGCCTTCCAGCATCCTGAGTACGACTACTTTTGGAACTGGGAGATGGATGCGCGGTACACTGGCCACTGGTATCACCTCTTCGACAAAGTCGGCGAGTGGGCGAAAAAGCAGCCACGAAAGGGTCTCTGGGAGCGTAATGCTCGCTTCTACGTTCCGTCCGTCCACGGCTCATGGGAAGATTTCCGGCAGATGGTCCGCGTGCAGACTGAGAGTGGTACCAACTCCGCCAACAACATGTGGAGCGCCCCCAACGGCGCGACAGGCAACACGCGGAGCGCACTGCACCAACAGGGCGACAAGTCCATCTGGGGCCCCGAGCGCCCCGATGAAGAAGACATCTTCGAGGTCGAGGGCGAGGGCATCCCACCCACAAGCATGGATAAGGACCAGTACCAATGGGGTGTGGGTGAGGACGCCGACCTAGTCGTGTTCAATCCGCTCTACGACCCCGAGGGCACGACCTGGCTGCTGCGCGACGACGTGACGGGCTACAACAAGGATAATGGCATGCCACCACGGCGCACCGCGATCATCACCGCGTCGCGAATCTCCCGTAAACTGCTCACCACCATGCACCGCGAATGCAGCCTCAAGCGCCACAGCATGTTCTCGGAGATGTGGCCCGCGACCACCGCGCTGCACCACGGCTTCAAAGCCGTCTTCGTCCCGCACGCCGTCTACCTCGACCGCCGCTGGCCGACCCGTCATCTGGAATCAGTGTTCAATGCCGGTCGCAACGGAGCCTCCGGTGGCGCTCGTACATCCATCTTCGGTGACCGTGAACACAACTTCCGCGGCACGACCTGGTTCTACTCGGCAGGCTTCTCGCCGAAAATCTGGCGCCGCTGGCTTGGTCTCCGCGTCGATAATGAAGGCGGTGAGCAGCAAGAGCTGGCTGGTGAGGGCCGCATGTGTCTTCCTCCTATGCTGTTGCATCCCGTCAAAGAAGTCAATATAGTCATTGACGCCGGAGAGAGAGCAGAGGACCGCTGAAGACAGAGGGAATCATACATGATTTCTCTCTGAATTGCTGTTGCAATTCGTGTGGGCGTTGTCCCTTACATCATCCTCTCTTCCTGCCATCTCCAGGATTCATGCACGCTTTGAGGGTAGATGCTTATCTGTCTTGCATTGGTTCTCATAATTACTGTATAACGACCCCCCTCATTCCCCGGTGGCGAAAGTGTCTCCACGTTTTGAAATTCCCTGTTTCTCGATTTCGGTGCGAAAAAGGCGTTCCCATGGCCTGGATGGCCAGGCCATATGGCTCACGATGCATTCTGGATTTTTTTTCCTTGGTGTTTGTCCACTTGATCTAGTCAATAGAGGTTCGCTAGGATTGTGTTCTGCATCGGGAGAATCTTGTTTTTTTGGTTCTTTCTTTTTTTGTTTTGACCTGGACTGGATCTCTGAGGATGAGATGGACTTCTTCCAGCCCAGGGAGGGGCCATTTTGGTTAGAAAGTGACCCTTGCACATAAATTCATACTTTTGGTTTCTTGGTTTCTTTTGGTTTCATGAGTTCTATATCCAAGTAGAATATGACCTGACGCTAGAAATACAAAGATGTTCATATACAATGCAAATATAACTCCAACCCACTCAATAATCAGCAAACAAAACCTCACTCAATTCCCATTCCCCATCCCCATCCCCATCCCCATCTCCCCCCTTCCCCTTCAAAACCGGAGTAACCTCCCCGTCAAAATCCTTCTCCAATCCCAACGGACTCCGCACCACAAACCCCGTCGGCGCAAAACAAATACTACACTCATAAACCCCATCCCCATCAACCCCAAACTCAAGACAAGTCGTACAGACCCGATGTCCACACTTCGTAAGCAAAACCTCAACCACCTCCCCATCCTGCACACAAGTATGACAGAAATGCGTCGGAAACCTGATCGGCGGATCCTGGACCATGCGCCGCTCGATCTCGGAGGCGAGTTCCTTGCCCTTTTCGACGCGCGCGCGGAGGAGCGCGGCTCTCGCGCGTAGTTTGCTCATTGCGACTGGGTTGAAGGGGTTGTTGGTTGGGTTTTTGGTTGGAGTAGAGTTTGCGTTTGGCTTTTGGAGAATCGGGATTGCTTCAAGGAAGATTAGGGGTTGGAAGTGTTTGTAGAGAGGTTTGTTTTGCATGCATTGTTGTTCTAGGTGCCAGCGCCGCTGGATTTGGTGGTTTAGGAGGATTGTGTAGATTACCGTGAGGGTTTGCCAGGCGCGCCAGGTGGAGATTGGGTCGAGGGAGAGAGGGGTTGAGGTTGGGGTTGGGGTTTTGCTGGGGGACATTGTGGTTGTGTTGAAAAGGTCGGCGTTGGTTGGAGATGTCTGTAGACTTGAAGGGTTCTCATCAAGACCTGTATATGTTCTTTTGTGGTGTGGTTGAGAGGAGGGTGTGGTGAAGATGTATAGATGTATAGGGCTTCACAAACCCTAACTTGGGTTCTTCTGATTGGGATTGCAGATCGGATGTAGTTTGTAGGATATCTTGTTTCTTAGAAAGATCGGCACTCGAGCATATGTTTGTCGATAGAGATGTAGACATAGGAAATATACGAGAGAGGGGGAAACAAAGCAAATGTAGCAATCTGGTTATCGAAATCCATGAAGATATCAACTGAAGATGATCCACCCCAGACCAAACCAAGAATCTGTCTACATAGTGATTGGCTGGATCATAAATCCGTTGCATTTCTCGTCCAATCAGATTCGTCTAGACTCCTCCTTGAAGCCTCATTACCCGTGTGCCCCATCTGCCCCGTATGCCATGGGTGTACCCGGGGAACCCACGGGAGTTTCTTTTTTCATTTTGACCCGCCAAATAGGAGACATTCTAGAGTAAATTGACTTCTCATTTTAAAGTCTATGCATGCACCTTGAAATGTGACGATTACATCGGTCTAGAACAGCCGGGGAGAATGTTGATAATAGGACTTCTCTTCTATCCCTTGCTGTATTGAAAGACCTTCTAACTCTATTCTACACTCTTTAGTTTTATATCCACTCTTTTTCTTCGGCCAGTATCACCTTGCCTATCATCTCAATCTCCCTTTGCCCGTGCTTGTATGCAGCAGTCCAATATTTGATCTTAGGTCTATTCCTAGTCTCTCGTGTAGGAACAAGAACCCAACTTCCTCTTCTCTTCCAAAATTTCCACCTCAACGCATTCCCAGGACAAGATGGATACCCCCTTGAAATGGAAAGTATATAGATACTCGACTCTAGAACTCGAATCAACGCTCTTGGCGGATATCACATATTCCCCAGGAATAGACAGCCCTTCTTTCCTTCCCTGGCAGAGAGGCGTCAACTCCCAAACCTGGATAAGTTGATCAGCTGACAGCTTATTCGCTGACCATATCTCAATTCGGGAAGTGGCAATCTCAATTCCCACTTCTGCCAAGCGCATGATGAACCGCACATTGTCTCGCGTAGGCTGTTCCCGTCCGGTAGAATCCACTGTCTCCACACAGACATACTCCCTGTCATATGCCGGGCTAGTCGGATACCGCGGGTAAAAGGCCAGAGTCCGAGAAGATGTTTCATGCCCAGTAGCACCTGCTGTCTGTGAAGACTTCCAAGTCCCATGCAGAGCCCGAAAGATAGCCGACGCAGCAGCCTTCTGCGCCACTTTGCAGCCAGGGACAAGAGCGTCGCGCAAAGCACCCAGTGTCCTCTCTGCCTCGCTCCCTATACCCGGAGCCGAGATATCTCCGTAAAGATACCTTGCCGGAACTACGGGTCCAGACCGATTATTGCCTGATTCAAGTGCCGAGCGACCGATATCCAAATCCTTGGCAAACGACTCCATCAATCCGACATAGTCGCCCATGGGGAACTGACCACGGGCTAGATCCGGGTGTGCCACTCTGAGACTGCGAAGGCTTTGTTTCTGGTCGTCGGTTTCGCAGAGCGCGCCGTTGTTCTCCTCACTCCAGACTTTGCCAAGGAATCTCGCTTGCATCTCCATCACGCCCCAGTACGGGCCGCGGTAGAATCCGACGAATCCGACATCGGGGATTTCCGAGCGGATTGTGCCTCCCTTGTCGAGAATCAACGGCGAGAAGGGATCCGTCTTGGAGTATTCAAGCGTCGCTAGCACTTCATCTGGTAGCAATGATAGGGACTTGTACGGCGTGAACCCGGTGGCCATGATTATCGTCGCCACATTTTCTATCGTCTTGGTGGCCCCGTCGGGCCCTTCGTACTGAATTGAAGCTTGTTTAGTCTCCGGATCGGAGTGTACAGAGACCACCCGGCCCATCAATGTTTGAATCGCTCCACTTCGAACGAACTCGGCGTAGTCATTGCCTATGGCGACCCATGGTGGCTGGGTTCTGGATTCTTCGGCGCTGTGTGGTGAATCCATGTGTGCGTATTTCTCGTACTCACTGCCTAGCAGGGAGTGGAAGTAGCTGTTCGTTTTGACAGCTCTTTCTTCAGGGATGGGCCCCAAGGCGTAGTCTATTGGACCTGGGGGTCGACGGCCTAGGTCGTACATGGCCAAGTCCAGCGGTAAAAACGATGGAATCCCCCCGGGAGACTCGTGGGGAAGATAATTCGGTATAGTCCAGAATGGTCTTGAATGTATATGGTGCACTTTTGCATCTTGGGTGTGTGGGATTCTGTTTGTGGAAAGTGTAGACGAGGATTGACCGAGAGCCACAGCAGATGCGGCTTCGACGCCTGACATGCTGCCGCCGATGACGACGGTCTGGCCTTTCACATCATTTTCATTAAGAAGCAGGTGCTCTTGCTCGTGATGGAGCGAAGAGCTGTGGATGATTTGGCCTTTGAATTGCCTTAACCCCGGTATATCTGGGATATACTGCTGGGCAAAGTATCCGGAGGCGATGACAATCAGGTCAAAATCTTCTGAGGACATTCGATCATCCAGTAATCCATGTCCAGGCTCAATTCCCTCCGCACTGTAAATAGCTGTTAGTCAATGTCCAGCTCAAATACAACGATCCACGAGTAAGTTCAAATGTACCATTCCGGAACCCACTGAACATTCCACTTCGGACTAGCTCCATTCTCAACCTTCCGTATAGTTCTTACCACCCTACACCCTAGCCTAAGCACATGAGTTGGAATATACCGCTCTGCATAACAGGTCAAGTACTCTCCAACCTGTCTCGCCTGAGGAAAAATCGGAACATCAGCTTCGGGAATCACAGACTCCCAGTCAAGATCTGAAAAAGCGACAGTAAAGCGGCTGAGGTTTGTCCGCATTCGAGGGTCTAGTGTAACTAGGGGTGCATTGGCTTGATTGGGAGAATCAAGGTGACTTGACCACAGACCTCCGACTTTGTCCTGGCTATCGAAGATGATTGGAGAGAATGTCCCGCGCGGGAAATTGTGAATAAGGGTTTTGGCTGTGACCAGGCCCGAGGGGCCAGCACCTGTGGGATGTGATGTTAATGGAAGGTTGCATATACCACTTGGGTATATGACTTGTGCCCACGGGGTCCCTAGACTCACCGATTATTGCTACTTTTTTGGGTGACATCTTGAGTTGGCGATGAGGTCTTCAACGCGAGAGCTTTATAGCGTCTCTATGTGTCGTTTACCTTGCAATGTACTAAGGTTGGAAGTGATACAACTCCAGGGCAGACTCGAGTTGTTGTCGCTAGTCTTACCCCGCTTACATCCACTAGAGAATCAACTCGGGTCTACTTCTATTTTGATACAAAATGTTTACAACGGATCTTTTGAATACGATTTAGTACATTGTATAACAGAAATGATTAGTTACAAGTTCTACCGACAAGAATAAAAACTACATGTAAGTAAAATCTGAAATCGCATAACCCTCATCAATGTCATCTGCTATACCCACATCAGGCGTAACAATTTATAATCCACACATTATTAAGATTAACTAACTATACATGTATACATCAATGTACTTTGTACTTTGTATCTTGTAAATCTCTTCCAAATTTCGAGAACAAAAGGCGAAGCATAACACTCTCGGCATGTGCACACCGGCAAATCATGACGTTAACGCCAAGCATAACCTCAGCAACCAGCGGTTCACGAATATCCCCATGGAGCAACCCATGACGGGTCAATTTTCTGGCTCCCGGTTAAATAAACCACTTAAAGTTCCAGGATTGAGTTTATCCTTGGTGTACGGGGCGCTTTGTACTGTGAGTGGCGGGAGGGGAAGTGCAGGAAACGTTCGAGAAAAGGCCCAGCGGAACTCTGTCCTACTCGCATTGACATTCACATCCTTGTGCTCGTAATTGTGCTCGCTTCCATATGGGGGTTTGTGTGCACATGGTACTTTCGGACTCAGGAGACTCGCTGTAACCATTCAGTGACTTGAATCTGGGGCGAGTGTAAATTGGGCTTGTAGGCTTCGTTGCATTCTTGCTCGGTGACGAAGTTGTCAACGTTTCTCTTGGTCAAGGGGCTTTTGCACCGGTTCTTTTCTCGCAGGAGTTCTTTTTCTGCGAAAGCGGATGGTGACAGTTTTGATAGTGTGTTTCGGAGTCGTTTGATGCCACTGGGGGCGGATTGGGGTACTTGAGGCGGACCGAATAGGTTGTCGGAAGTCACGGGCTGGGCGTGCTTCTTCTGTGGAGACGGAGATGATGTTCTCAGCATTTTGTGGAAATTGAGAGAGTTTGCAATATGTGAGATGGTTTGAGTTGGGGAGGATGAAGGTGCATGGAGAGGGGATTGATATTCATTATATAGGTGCAAATATAAAAGTAATTTACTTTGGGCATATCACCGAACTAATTCCGCGGGACCAGCGAGATTGCGCCTTGTAGTATGTCATTGGATCACCAGTTATGGTCATTTAGCATGTACAAAGTAGTCGTCGCTGGTATACTTCCCCCACAATGCTGTCGATCATGCTTGGCTTTGAATGCCGATGAACTTAGGCTAATTTACTATTGTGGCTTGGATTTTCACTTTCACACACGAATAATAATACTAATAGTACTAATGAGACTAATAATACTAAACTAATAATTCTCATGTCCAACGAAAATCCTGTTAAGCGTACTACGTCATACTGGTGGGGAGATGCCAATCATAGTGTTGGGGCAAGTCCCAACCTTAGAAGACGGTTCTCCTTGACGAATAAGAAAGGAAATTGAATGAAGAAATCATCCAAGGTCGATCATAAGGCGTGAAAAGTATAAAAAATACTACGAACCTCCAAATTGGGCAGGTGACAGTCAGAGTTTATTACATCGACACATCTCCGGCCGTGGAGGGCTACACCGGTACACCGATTGGCTGATATACATCTCTTTCGGAGTTAGGTTCAATATCAATACTTAATAAGTAAACCGGAAACTAGGATGATCATCCCCAGCATTCTCCAGCTCGTCCCTGGGCCAATGATACCGATGATCCCTCTTCCCCTGCTCACGCAGCTGATTTTCACGGTATAAATAACCAAAGAACACCATGCAGGCCAAACCACAGATCCATACCATCCCAAGACTGACACCGAACCCAGTTGCATAAGTTGGAGCCTCCGAGTCAAAGAAAACATTGCTAGCGACCAGACCGCCACAATTCCCAAAGCCGATCTGCATGGCTGAGGCGATGGATTGCTTGTAGTGCCCAGCCATGTTGTTACTCACCCAGCCCAACAAGATCGGCTGCGTCATATATCCTCCACCCGTGATCGCAAATAGAGCGAAATATCGGGCACCGACCGGCACCGACTCCTGACAGATGAGAATAACGTACCCAATTGTGGCGATGGCACATCCCACCAATGTGAAGGCAAATCGATGGCGGAGTCGATCGCTGACGAAGGCTGTAGCTAGTGCGATGACTGTTGCGACGACGTAGATGGGGATGCTCATCACTTGTGCTCGGACAGATGTCCAGCCGAGCTGGCGGAGGATGGTGGGAGTGAAGAAGGATGTTGCATAGCCCGTATTGACAATTCCAAAGTACATAATAGCCCTAGAGGTGACTCATTGTTAGCGGAAAGCTTCCATGATATCAAAGAGACTTGAAGCGTACCCGAGATAGATCTTGGCATCTGAGAATGTGCGCTTGATTGCTGGCTTATCGAAACGATTCATTTGCGCTTCACCGCGGTCTTCGGATAAACGTCGAAGTAGCAAAGCACGCTCCTCATCGTTGAGGAAAGTAGATGTTTCAGGCCAATCGACGACGAGGAATTTGGCAGCAATTCCAGTGACCACTGTAAGTAGACCTTCAAGGATGAAGATCCAGCGCCAGCCGCTGTATCCTCCGACGCCATCCATTTGGGCTATTCCATAGGCAAGAAGCTAGAAAGTAATAGATTAGTGTAGAATTAACTCATCACGCAGGCAGTGCATACCCCACTGATTGCACCAGCCATAATACTAGCGCTGAAGAAAACATTGAACCGCCATTGCAGCTCGTGGCGCTTGTAGTACATGGCAATCAAGTAGATGCAGCCTGCATTGTAACATTAGCATCGGTGCCATCAATGGATGAAAGCTTAACTAACCTGGCATCAACCCAGCCTCAAACAGACCCAGCAAGAATCGACATGCGACGAGGCCACCGAAGCTCTTCACGACACCTTGACATGTTGTAACAACGCCTGATTTCATCGTTAGTCCCAGTCCCTTCCCCTATATCAGGTTCAAAACATACCCCAGCAAAACATGATCCCGCTCAACCACCAAGACGGTGATACCTTTTTTAAAAAAAGGTTGCTAGGAACCTCGAAAAGAATATAGGGAATGAAGAAGATAAACAAAGCGATATTGTAATCATGCCCCTTCATCCCCAACTCCTTCTCGAGACCTTGAATTCGCGCATTACCGATATTGATACGATCAAGGAAGGCCAATAGGAATAAAGACATGAGAATGGGAAGAACATGGATGTCGAGTTTCCGTAAGAGTCGTTTCTCCGCCGCTGGATCTATGTCCGGCACAGAATCCGAGGACTTGACATCCTCGACCTTCTCATCGTATAATTTTTCCTTGTCCATTTTGGATATTTCAGGTAGGGCCTTGGATTTATCTCAGCGGCTACCAGGATGATTCACAGGTGTGGGAACAAAGGCTCTTTTTAAGTTCCAGTGGATAGTCGCATCTGGGGAAATCTGGGGCCCCGCATTACGAGCCTGCACCCCCGATGTCGTGTCCATTCCGCATTCTTTATTCGTAGTCGGCATTTGATTCCGCACCCAGGAATGCCAAGTATGCACGGCTTGGGGCCTAGCTTGGTGCTCATCCTGGTATCTAGGCATGTGTTGGTCTACACCGAGTACTTGATCGTAGGTTTGTTGAGGGCTAGGCACTTGCGAACCTATTCACTAAGCTCGAGGGATCTAGACAAAGGTTTTGACATTGAGATATACTCGATCCCCTAGTTTAAGAGCGGAGTATTCTTGTGGAACTTAGAATTTGGCGTCGAGATGTTAAGTGTGTGACCAGCGAAGTCCATCACATTTAAGGTGACGGAACGTTACGGAACTTTACCGCACGTTTACCCAGGCTCTTGAACATAATGAGCTTGACACTTGTAATAACCGATATAGATGTAGCCGAATATTGAATTCAAAAAGTGAGAAAAAAATTGAGGCTTAATAGCTTGAGTACTTCAAGAATGAGAAGCGAGAAGTGAAATTGCAAGTCTATAACTTGAGGAAAGTACATAGGCTTAATCCCTTCAAGAAACCCCAAATAGGACTAATAATCAACGGACCACTATGGAGTACTTCTTGAGCATATAGACTGCATATCATGATCTTCATTATAAATTAGGTACAAGTAATTATTTCAGACCAACTTATGTTCTGGCCAATAATCCAGCATCCCATAATCCGAAAAGAAAAGACAAGAAATACCTCTATACCTGCGCAGGTGTACTCGACCCACTAGCTCTGAGTTTCTCCTCCAAGAGCAATCTCTGACAGAAGGGACTTCTCTCCCGAATCCAAGAACCCCAATGCATCAAAGCAAAAGGAATCGGAATGCAAGCCAGACTAATAAACCCAATGAAGGAAGTAGCCCATGAAACCCCGAAAGCTTTATAGAGCGGCTCAGCGGCCAGCGGGAAAAGCGCACCAGCAATGCTCCGCACGATAACAGAAGCTGCCAGAGCGCTGGCAGAGTAGATCTTGTATGCGTCGGTGACATAGGTAAGAAGCGAAATGAAGATAGTCTGGAATCCGAACCCGAAGATGAACCCCGACATCACGGGCGCTGCCCAGTGCACGGTGGACTTTGCTGTCCAGGCGAGCCAGAACATGCTTATTGTTAGACAGGGACCGGCGATGCAGGACATGGGGAGTCGGTGGTACTCTGGGCTGGAGGTCCAGTCTTTGTTGAGCTTTTTGGCTTTTTCATAGATCATGTCGTAGCAGAGAGCGACGAGGCCAGAGGATGCCGCGCCGATGCCGACTGTGATGGGTTAGATGTGCCTTGGGAAGATGGACGAGAATGGATGGACGTACTTGGGATATATGTGAGGGAAGTTTGCTCAACGGTGAAATTATAGACACCTGTCAATTTTTGTTAGTTTTGTATGTAGGATCAATGATCAACACTGGGGAGCGTTACCTCCAAAGATGATGGGATAGGCCTGGAAATAAAAGAACACCAGACTATATGCGAGGGCGATATAAATAGATGTTGAGGTGATGATAGGCTCAAAGAAGAGCATCGTGATGGGACGAGTGATAATCTCCATCGGGGTGAATTTCGAGTCCAGGTTGAGCTCCTGACGCGAGAAGTATCGATTGGATCCCGAATCCTTTCTCAACTTGGCAGCCTGTCGCTTCAAAAGTGCCGGGCCAAAGGTTTCTATTTTGATTTGAGATTAGTTGATGGCACGGGTTGCTGGACCAAGCGATAGGGGATGTCATACCAGATGTGAAGAGCAGAGCCAGCCATGTAATACCAGTCAGAATCAGGTCAATCCTAAAAGTCCATCTCCAACCATATTTGACCGAGCATCCGGAGATAATCGGGCCCAGGATAGGACCAAAACTGCAAGCCTGTATTACATATATCAGCACCAGCACCATTCGAACATATTAGCTGTAGATGTAATTGATAACAACATACCGACATATACATCGCCATCGCACGACCACGACTTCGCAGATCAAAAAACAGGTCTGCATAAATACCACCAACAACCGTCTGAGGAGCAGCTCCGGCAAGACCACAAATGGTCCGAAAGATGAGGAGCGAGGACCAGTTTGGCGCCAGAGCACATCCAAGCGTAGCGAGGACAAAAACAGTGAATGTCCAGAGGAGAACGGGTTTCCGGCCAATAGTTTCACTCAATGGACTAAATACCAGGGGCCCAACCACATAACCAATGAGAAAAACGGCAGTTGGTAAGACCTTTTGCTGGTCTCCAGACTCGTGGAAGTCCTGCATGATAGCGGGGACTGCATTGCTAGGAAGTGCGGATGATATGCCGCTATTAAGGGCAATAAATAGCGCCACAATCGCGTTATAGAATTTTTTCTTCTATTTGGTTTCAATGTTGTTAGTGAATTTCTTTTCGTAATACCTAGATGTGCGTACAAGGACCCAGTTTGGTGGGTTTTTTGGTGAGTTCTCCTGAAACTCGACAAGTAGTTCATCCTGGGACAGTTCAACTATGTGGTAATCGCCGTTTGATCTTTGATTATTCTCCGTTGAAGCAAGGGATCTCTTTTCAGAACTATCATCCTTGTCTAATATATGCCCATTAGAGTAGACCGGGACATATCCGTTGAGGTTGATCGCACCTGAAGAAAGAACGGTGGCTATCTGAGCCGTTAAAGATTGTTTCGTTTCTGACGCCATATTTCAGCATCAAATGTGGGGTAAGCTAGAACAAAAAGGAAGCAGTTTCAAAGTATGCTTTTATTCTAATTCTGAGAAGCTCCGGTGGTGAGTACCGAAGCTCTATATAAGCCATAGAATAATTTTTCCATTCCCATTGCAACCAGCGGACCCAAAGTGAAAACCTTGAGGATTCTTTGACTCATTATGCCTAGAACCTCTTGGTCTTGCATTATACCTCTCTCTATCATGTTGGAGCAGGGAACAAGCCAATGAGAGACTGGTATACTTCGATTTTTTTGCACCTGAAACCGGTGCCGGTACGGGACCGGGGGTTAGGGCAATCCACTTACGGCGCCGGACAGGATCCGGACATGGATGGCTGCCCCCGATGCACAAATTAATTGCTATAACTGAATTTTAGTGGAAATGTAAAACTGGTGTGACTGAACACATGTGAATCAAGAAGCATACTGCATTGTGCGTTGCGGCCTAATTTGTTGTTCACTGGTGCAAGTATCAGGGTTGATCGACAAGGCTAGAACTTGGTCTTTGCGGATTTCTTCAGTTTGGAATATAGGATTTGAGTGGTCTTGAACCTCAATGGGGTATATTAGGTATGTTACTGTTACTGTGGCATCGACGGCATCATAGGTAAGAAATCGAAGATGTCGTTCTGCCCCTCCTCAAACAGACCAAAGGAGTCTGCAATTGAGTTCGATACAGTCCAGTTGGGCGCTTCCATCGTGCCGGATAGCCGAGATACGGGCGCTCTGGCCACCGCAGATGGGTCATTACTTGGCATCGAGGCCATATTTGAATCTTTGTCGGCATGAATGGTCGGGCCAGTTCTATACCGGAGATCGTCGAGGGGACCCACTCCTGATGGAGGCGGGCCGTCGATCATGGGGTTATCAGGTCCCTCGAATGTTGGACCCTCATTCTGATCAGACATATTGGGTAGATCTGTACTATGATCGACTTGCGGACGTTGACTGGCAATCAAGGCGCGTGCATAGTTCACGAAGATGGAGACAGTCCGATGGATATCGGGGTAGGGGGGTTGCTTGAGGAAATCGCAGATCCGTTCTGCTCGTTCAAGTAGAAGGCTTTGATTGATCAGATTCGGACGCCATCTGGCGATCCGAAGTGCAAATGTGGCTAAATCTATTAGCAAATTGTATGTAGCTGATTGGGGAAATGATCAACTTACTGACGAAAGCGATTGTGAGAGCTGGATACGTTGGCGCCCAGGGTAATTGGCAGCGATATGATGGCTCGTTGATCAAAAACCCTAATTGGTCCATGATGATTGTCACAAGGGACTGCCACAGGTTCATCACATTCTGGTCGAGTATTTCGGAGCTCGAATCCGTGTATGTCGGTTGTAATTTTTGAATCCGTGCCAGCGAAGCACAGAAAACAAAAATCCTGGCATAGTGAAGCATGAGCTTGAGGCTGCTGCGTTGAAAGGCCCCTATATGGAAACCATTGTCTTCAAGTTTCGTTCAAGTCAGCATTCATCCAGCTTGTGGGTGTTTTCAAAGCAAGAAAGGACAACTAACTTTCATGGATCTCGTCCCACGTCGTCCACCAGTTTTGTAGCCTTGTCATAATAGCCGGAAGTTCTGTAGAAACAATATCGCCAACAGTTGAAGTATTGTCAATAATGACACGAGAATTACCTGCCTTGTGTCAGTCATTTGACAGAAAAGCGCACCTGCAGCTTTGTTCAACTTACCTCGAAGTTGATGAAGCTCAATAATACACACAGTACGCATATCACAGGGTAGAGACAGTGGATAGTCAAGGAATCTGCGTAGCTTTACCACGTCCACCTCGGCAATGCGTGATTTGCGTCCTGTACCAGATGCAACGTCCAACTCCAGTATGAAAGTGATTAACCAGGTTCTGGTCTTCCATACTAGTTCACGTTCAGCCATAGAAGCCGAAAGCGAACTTCGAGGTACATTTTCTTGGGATAACAAATTGTCCAAAGATTTTTCCAATCCAGAATCTAAGGCGGTGCGAAGAATGAGAGCAATAGAGAACCATGTCTTTTCGGAGTAGGCAGCTAGGAGAATCATTCCTTGGACTGTTTCTAGTTTAGTAGGTCGCTCGAAGAAGCTGTCTTCGGCCAAACGTTGTGCCTCATCTTGTAGAACACGCTGCATGTGTGTGTCTCCGCGCAAATCTGTCACTGCACGACTAGCGAGATAGATAATCACCGTAAAGCAAAACAAGGATCTTGAACGGACAGAGTCGAATGTGTCTCTGATCGGATCAAAAAGAGGAAGGAAGTTTTTTGATCCGCCCGTGAACCTGTAGTAGAAGAGTTAGATTTGGTCATACGGTTTCATTTGGCTGCCAGTACCATACCTCTCATACATGACACGAGCAAGCTCCTCACTAACGATTCCTCTAGCGATGACATCTCCTCTGGGGTCACCCTTCGCTGAGCTTTCCATGAATATCTTGCTTTGTTAGATCGATGACAGTTACGTAGGTAGTCTGACTGTGACTCACATCATTAGTACCTAGCAGATTCACAGACATAGAGTGTACCGCTGAGGCAGGCGCAATCATCTCATTAGGGCTGAGCTGCTGAGATTCCGGTCCATTCGCATCAGACGTATATGAACGCTGGAGGCTGCTTAATCCAGTAGAATCCGGCAAAGAATCAATCGGAGTATCAAAACCACCATCTTGCGCGGTGGCAGGTGAGAACCCCTGATCTCTTGATGCCGGAGTGTGATATCCGGTCCTAGAATCTAGCGTTGAAGCAGTGTTTTGGTTTCTGTGACAGTATGTTAGCTCCTTGCTTTCATTTGCAAGATTGATATTTAAATTGTCACCTTGCGGGGGTTGTTGTTTTCCGCCGGCGATCACCTCGTCGTCGGCCATCATCGATGGGATCCAAAATGCAGTCCCGGCCCGTAGACCGACAGCGAAAACAAGGGACTTGGCTACGTGCATCACATCGCATCTTCTGTCTTCTGCACCATCGACATGCTTTAAAGAAGCGAATCGGGACATTTTCCGCCCGGTAAACGATTTCCGACCCTCTTTCGCTCATGATTGCCGTTTCTTCATGAGATTCCAACAACAGAACGCTAGCCAGCTAAGCTCTCTGGTACAGAAGCAAAGATCTGCCGATGCGTATCGATCGTAGGTCGTGGCTTAGTCCTAATGCCTGTCAACTGCCCGATGGGGATGTGTTTGCCAAAATGCCGGTCACGTGCCCGGCTAGCTCTTCTCTTTTAGGAAGGTCAACAACAACGCCTCGTGTGGCGGATACAAGAAGAGATTGTCCAAATTTATCACAAAACTGCAGTCGATTAATCTGCACGTCATTTAAAGCGCGAGAGGAAGTTCGCCCTACCTCAAGAAGAGAACGAGGGATCCCTGGCAGATCAACTTGCGCGAGGGAAGACAGCTAGATGGACCACTCCGCCTCGATATCTTTATTACCTGTCGATCTAGGGGTCAGCACTGAAGGTGGAAGAGCGCCTAGCCAACCTCGGTACCCGTAACCAATCCCGCAGACCTTCAAAAGTCCGACATGAGTAAGTCTATCATTGACTCTTCAACCCGATTTCAGTCAGATCAAGAGCAGAGAGAAGTAACCTACGTTATATACGTTGATGTACATTGTGATCTAGACACACACTACCCTCATTCAGAATGGCCCCACTAGTGAGGCATTACACAGCTCTCTGGTTCATTGAATTCGCCTGGCACACACCCACTGAGCACTCGATCTGGAGAGCTTTGTGGTCCGTTTCACCAGATTTCTGAGTTCATAGACAATCGTAAAAACACGTTCCAGCGAAGTTCTTCTCTACATCTACTGTCGCACACCTATTGATAATCCGGACTCCACAGCCTTGATCTGAAGTGCCAAAAACTTGGAGTAGATCCGGCACAAGGCGAGGTTTCCGCCGAAGTACCAGAAACCCGGATGGCCACTGGGGAGCCACATCTAAGCAATATAATTGGCATTTATTTCAAAAGGATCACTAGAGTAAATGGCAGCTTACAGCTTGAACCTCTCCTTCCGCATCCAGATCCCAAACATCGGAACACCGATCGGCAACCTTGTCACCCAAGACTTTCCTCACTGTTGTGCGCATATTATCGTATCCGGTGGCAAGAACAACAACATCCGCTGGCAGGGAGTCGCCGTTCGCCAAAAGAAGCTCGCGTTTCCCAAAGCCATTGATACCACCAGGGTTGTGGTTGACCTTGATCTTGCCATCTATGATAAGTTGACTGCATCCGACGTCGATATAGTAGCCTCCGCCACGGGTAAAGTATGCGCGGTCAATACCAGCCCCGTCTATTCCGAAATCAAGTTCAAAGCCAGCGCGACGGAGTCCGTCTAGGGTGTCCTTTTCGGCTTCGGCGATTTTCTTCGTCATGTATACACTCAAGGCTAATTGAACAGGCCAGGGGAGACTCTCGCAAGCGATATCACATTCTCCAGTTGGTGGACTACATGGTTAGTATTAGTATGATGTTCAACTGAGGGATAGGGAGTCAAGAATAAAACGTACCCGCCATCCTCATGCATTCCACTATGCATCATAAAGACACCCTTTTCGGCACTTATAACGTATGTCCCGCTGCGCTGCAGCAGAGTGACATCTGCGCCGTTCTCATAATAGTTCTGCGCAATATCATGGCCGCTGTTACCAGTTCCAACCACGACAACTCTCTTACCACGAACATCGCTTTCAGACGCATCGTGATGCTGGCTGCCATGGTACACATTGCCCTAGAAAGATTCTTGTCCCGGAAAGGAGGGAACCTTTGCTTCGCCTGAGTGTCCTGTACACCAGACAAGGTGACGAGGCCGGAGGGTGCGCTGGGACCTATCGCCACGAGCGAGGACAACCGTCCACTGGCCTACAGCTTCGTCGTACTCTGCTGAGACGACCGAGGTCTGTATCCATATATTCAACTCCATAATGCTGGCGTATGCTTCAAACCAATCACCCAGTTTATCTTTCGGCGTGAGCTGAGGCCAGTTTTATGGGAAGGGCAGATAGGCCATGTGTGTGAATTCGGCTGGATCGTGCGTAACAAGTGTCTGCATCGCGAAAAGTAAGTATTTTCTCTCCATAGCTTAAGTCAAGTTCTTCCAATGCCATTTACCCGGTACCGGTTACGCCAATTATCTCCTACGCGCTCGTTCTTGTCGATAATCAGGCACGATACCCCGAGGCTCTGCAAACGCGCACCCATATTCAATCCAGCTTGGCCTGTTGACAAGTTAGCATCTCAATGATAGACAATCAACTTAGCAAAGGAATCCCTTACCAGCCCCAACGACCAAAGTGATGGGCTCCTCATCCAAAAACTCCTTTTGTCGATTCCTGCGCTCAATCCATGTGCCTCCAGCCAGACCACCAGGCATCGACTCTGTTGTTCCCTCTGCTCGACGCTTCCCAAGTGGCTCCTGGGCCAAGTTGAGCTCTTGCAACGAGGTATAAACAGCATAAGCCTTCCAAGCTCCATCCTCCGCTTGTGTCAGACGCAACATGCCCGTCCCAGTGCCAACAACAGTCTCGAAGAAGAACATTGAAGATACCCAGCTCAACCCGTCAACGACCTGCTCCAAACGGGGCTGGAACCTACCTGCATCCTGAAGTTGGAACTTGGATAGCTGTGCCCTGGTCTGTTGTCGGCTTAGGAAGCTTTGAATCTCCGCGGCTGAGTATACGGTACGCATGTCCCAGTCTAGTGCGAGCATGTCGCGCCACCAGGACTCAGCGTGGAATAGCTCCTCGATGTTCAAGTTCTCTGAACGAGAGAGCTGGAATTCGAGGGCCGAGAGGCATTTCTGGGCGATGATTTTAGGGTCGGAGTGTACATCGGAGGGCGTTTTGGGCAGCTGGATGATGTGTGGGTTTCCACCTGTTAATGTAATTGCCATATTAAGGGTGGCTTTATAAATTTGCTCAGCTGCCAACTTAAACGGGCGTTATGGTAGTATAGGTCTTGTAGTGATACGGAAGTATGCTTTCTGCTTCAACTGTGAACCCTTCTTGGGATCCTTGTTGAGCAGTTTTTATACCCTCTGTCTTCCCCTCATTGCCATTTTGCCGGGTAAGCATGTCACAGGCAACTAAGCCGAGTTCCACGGTATGCCTCTGAGCGAGGGGCAGCTTGGAACCGTGGAGTACAACGCAAATATTCAGGTGGAGTCGCCTAACGTCAGTCACCCCGGCCTCCTCCCCGAGATTCTGGGGGAGATCGGAAGAATGACCCCCGAGCGCACTAGCCGAGGCAGGTTGGCCGAGTGGATCAGCCTTAACAGGAAACTTGCCAAATTTGCAGGCTCATCAGCTATATGTGTTAATTATGTTCACAGATTCTGGATTTTCCCCGAAATAACAGTCTTGCATAGTTTGTAGAAGCTCTTAGTTAAGCGCTTTCACTTGATCTTGATTCTTGATATTCGGGGTAGACTCATCACGACATGTCCTCCCAGTCCTGCATAAATTGTTGGATCTAATTGGGAGAAGTGATGGACATCTCTATCCGGAGTCTGAGTAGATCATGAGTTACACGCTCATTTTTCCATTTAGATATGAGCGTCAGCTTCTTGGCGATTGTCTTTCTGGAGTCCTTGTTTCGAAAACAATCTTTTTAATCTATTTCGATATTCGAGAGTGGCTGGTCCTCCTATGTATATCCATTACAAAGCCGGTTATAGAGAGGTAGACGCCGCTATTGTAAGAGCTGTAACCCTAGGTCCTATTTGGAACTATATACAAACTTTCAACAGAATAGGCGCAATAAAGCAATAATAGTGTAAAAGTAAAGTCTGTATATCCTCCGAGAACATAGAAATATATAGTCTAATCAATGTAGAAGACGTTTGTCGGAGTAATTGTTGAATCAAGTCATAAAGGCACAAATGTTAGTACTACGTATGTCCCACTCTCGGTTCGAATTTAGATCTCCCAAGGAGATGATTTGTATTTCCTCCGAGGTTGCTCGTAATAAAAGGCGAAAAAATGATACTCTTCATCAAGACCCCCAAAACGCTAGCTCAATAGTTTGTTTTTACGGGAAACGATCTAATCCTCAGCTCACTTCTTTTCACTTGGAGCCTTTCACTCCTAAGCCTGGAAATGGAGGGTCCAGATTTTTGCTCTTCAAAATACACTTGCAATGGTGTGAGTTGTTTAGGAAAGCACAGCACCATTTACGCGGGCTTAATCATCGATGCTGTGCTCGATTCGGCTATCTTGAGGGCGAACCTCACCAAGTTGGTTAGATTATGGCCAATACTTGGCGGTAATTTGATCAAAGATGTGAGTCCATCTTGCCGCTACATTTTACCGCTACTACGGCCGGCTTATATCATTTTCTAGACAAAACCATGGTCCTTCACCTGTGGTTCTACTGTCGATTATGCCAGTAGGGATATTGACCAGCCACTGGCCACCTATCTTCCAATTCATCACGAGAAACAGAGCCAAGGGCCAAATATCATGAAAAGTCCCGATGTATTCGCAGTGGACAAAAAGTTCATATCTGACGTCCCTCCCAACCTCGCAAACAGTTTCTGCCTTCGTGTTACTCTCCTACGAGATGCTACTTTGCTCTGTTTTGGAATCGCGCATCATATTTGTGACGGTAACGACTGCTGGGAGGTAGTTAAAGCATTTTGTGACCTGCTGTCTGATAGGCCAATTCCTTCATTTGCTCTTCCGCCTGACGCCGGGGATGTCCGAATGTCTGATCTGATGAAAGTCAAGAATGAGTGCACCGAAACGGAATCCAATTTCCAGTACCAGACCCATGCGGAGAATTATGCCAGTGGTATATTCAAGATAGCAATGACTATGTGGCACGTATTGCTGACAATAATTGCTATGAAGTTTGGATTCCTTGAGGATCTTACAACCAAGTTTATCTACATTCCAGGCGCATGGGTCGAAGAATTACGGACCAGATCACAGGCAGAGCTGAAAGATTGTTCCTCCGAGATTCAACTCACTCGAAACGATGTTATTGCTGCATGGTACCTAAAATCCGTCTATTCACCTCAACCTACAGCTACGTCCCCTAATCCAGTTGACTACTTTGGGATGATCAACTTTCGCCGCTTTCTTGAGCCACCGAAGGCTGGAACATACTACATCCGCTGTGGTGTCGGCGCCTTCCGGTGTAAATTCTCTGCTCAACAACTGAAAGAAGAATCAGTTGCTGAGATTGCACGGAATATACGCCTCACAACGCTGGAGTATACATCCACTGAATCCGTCCACCAGGGCCTTCGATTCTCAGAAGACCATGTATCTAAGACTCTCACTTTAGCCCTGCGTGGCACTGGGAACCTAGGATTTGCTGTAGTATCCCACTGGACGACTTTCGATTATGCAAGCCTTGATTTTTCTGGTGCCAGTCTTAATCACCAAACAGCGTCAGTCATATTCGTGAATCCTATGATTGTAAACACATGGAACCTCACGATAGCACCTGTGGCTGTTGTCACGAAGAATGGGTCTGGAGGTTACTGGATTCGCGCTACCAATACACCAACTGGCTGGGAACGGTTCAGCCAATCTAACAGCACGGAAAGTCTGTTCCCGACACAGTGATCGGAATTTCGCCTTCTTAATTTATATTTGCAAGTCATAGCTTGACTAGGATCTTTTTTTTCAAGGCTCAAAAGTATTTCAGATGACAAAGATTAGACTTCCGCAAAGCCCATAAATGGGCCCTACCTTCGAAACCCGACCCAACCCATAGCCCATTCGTGGGGGCCCTATGGGCCCCCATTAAAGCCCATTAGGGGGGTTTACTTAGCATCTTGTAATCGCTGTATTCTACCCTTCTAATTATTGTGTAGAGTTTAAATTTTTATTATTTATTACTTTTGTAACTTTATAAGTATACATTTCTAATAAAAACAAAATCCGATTAGGAGAGGTCGAGATACTAGAAGAGAGTGTAATATTATTATTTTAGACCGGATATATATCTAGGATCTTCATAGGAGTACTACTACTTTCTAAGTGAACTTCTGTAATTTAAAAAAATTATCTAAATAACGCGCTTTCTCGCATTTTTAAATGTAATATAGAGAGATAACTAGTAATTGATTCTAAATGATTTAAACATATAAAATCTTACCTTTAGAATAAGGCTTAGAAACGGGGGTAAAACAAAGGGTAATTTTCAAAACCCTAAACGGGGGTTCAACTTCTAAATTCTCGGCATATTTGCACTGTTTAGGGCCCAAAGCCCATCGGTGGGCCCGAGGCTAGAGCCCAAAGCCCAACCCATTTGCGGGTTGGGTTGGGTTAGGCTCTGGGTACGGGCGACCAAGTATGGCATCCGGCACATAACCCTCTCATTGGATAATGCCTTTACCGCCCCTATCAACATAGCAAGTCCTCGCTGGTGGCCGAGGTAAAGGCTAAACCTCTTCTACAGCAGGTAAAAAAGCAGTCATATCTAAGTTAACAATAATCTTTAGTACTATATACTTATGCGAAACGGGGTACCTAAGAAGTGATAGAAAGATACATATGTAGTTACCTAGGTAGTAGCCTAGTATAGTCCAAAGTTAAATACCGTGAAATTTGTATTTTCTTTTTGTATTTTCTTTTTGTATTTTTTGGTATCTTTTTTGGTGTCTTTTTTGGTGTATTTTTTAGTGCTCTTAGATAAATTTTGGACTTTTTTAGACAAAGCTGATTTAATGGATATCATAGATTGATTACTGTGAAGCTTATACCTAGATAGTATCAATTGAATTCTTACAACTTAGAGAGTATACGTATAGCAGGTAATTTGATGCAATTGTGGAGGTAGTTAAAAAGACTACACACAGTAGATTCAACAATGTACTTGTAAAGTGATAGCAATATAAACCAATGAGAGAGTTATGTGCCGGATGCCATACTTAGTCCCCCGTACTCTGGGCTTTATGGGCCGATGCGGAAGTCTAATGTCAAAGATGTAGTCGTTTGACCGGTTGAAGCCCGAAGCAAATATTCTCAAACACATCTCTACACGTTATTTTCTTCCCTCATCTATATAAATACAATCTATTCGGGTGATTTTTGTTGCAAACGAGTCACTGCATTTTCCATTTCATTATCTGTAATGTTGTTAAAACTTTGTCTTTTCGGCCCAGGGGCAAATTAAGATTTCCCACGAAATCGAGTCGGTAGGCGAGTTTGAAGGCGAGATCGGCCGTAGCTTTGAGTTACTGTGCCGAATCTCAACTGCCGTCACCGAAGCAGTAGCCCAAAGATACCTTCCTGTTGATCCTGTCTGGGAATTGTATGGCAAGTGTCGGCGCTGCATGTGGCCTGAAAATCAAAGACGGCTTCATATACTTCGATGCACACGATGACTTTGATTCACCCGATATGAATGAGAACGCTTCTCATTCTGTTCATCCAATCACCTTTTCTCCCTCTCTCTTCATCGTCAACGAGGACCAGAACCATTGCGGCTGCCACTGTCTCTTGCCAAACCCCCCTAATGGGCTTTAATGGGGGCCCTATGGGCCCCCACGAATGGGCTATGGGTTCGGCACAGTAACTCAAAGCTACGGCCGATCTCGCCTTCAAACTCGCCTACCGACTCGATTTCGTGGGAAATCTTAATTTGCCCCTGGGCCGAAAAGGCAAAGTTTTAAAAGAAGCTACCAGGTCTCTCTACTCATCAGGGAACCAAGGCTCCAGTCCAAGCTTAATGATATAAGTCCCATGGATAATCGCTTCAGGTGGCACATCAAGCATCCACCTCCAGAGATCCTCCAGAGCATCTTGATCACGTTTCTTCTCCCTATGGTTAACAGCATAAAGCGTATACGTATCAAGACTGTTCGGTGCCTGGATCCACATAATTCGAACTGGCGAGGGGGGAAGATCTAAAGTACGCGAGGTATTTCCCTGGATTTCAAAGCTCTTAGCGAACTGTCTCCACTGTGGACGCCACATCTCAAATGCATCTTTCCAATCAGGATCAATCCCACTATCTGCAAGAAGAGCGCACATGCTCCAGACCAAGTGTGTAGCGCTGACATACTTCTCGAGATAACCGACCAGACCGGGCTGGACCCCGTCTTCACGGTGGAGCTGGAAACGGAACTGGTTAAGGCTTGTCTCGGGTGCAGCCTCTGGGAAGAAACAAAGGAGATTGCCCGGGGGAGAGCCAGTTCGGTGTAATGAACGGAGAATTTCGTCCTCCGGCTCAAAGGCTTCTGCTGCCTCGAGTGGGAAGCGTTGAGGCTGCCTTTGACCCTTGTACGACTTCCCAAACTTCATGATTGCGAGACGAGCTGGTTGAGTACTGCTAGGCTATTGAGACTTGCCAGGCTGTATGACAAGAATGCCGGTGAATGATACTGATAATGTATTATCTTCGAGGCGAAGAAGATGGTTTATATAACCGCCAGGGACTATTTACTTTGTGGTCTTTTGAGTCTTGATAATTTCTTTAATCTTAAAGATCCTCTTTATCATCTTTGTATCCACCAAAAATTGAATTCGGACCCCAAAAACACAATCCCTTTGTACACGAAGCTTTTGCGTCTTTGTTTGTGGCGAGCAAAGGCACCAAGTCTTGGAAAATTGGCACAAAGAGTCTCTTCGTATCTCTTGTCAGCTTGGTTTATTCATGGGGGTGAGATGTAGAAACAGAGAGGGTACTCCTACTGGCTCCGATGGGGATTCAATCTGGGGCCATAGAAACCTCGGGCTTTAAAGACTGTTTCTGCTTTAAACCGACTTAAAGTAAGCTGAATTATCGTCTGACCAGAAGTGGAAGTCATGCTGGAGATTCACATATCGGACGTAAAGCTAACCCTAGGCAGAATGAAATTGGTTACTAGCTTTCATGTAAGCTAATTTGCTGTGTATAACCGTTGACTTCCAAACCCGCACAACGATGCCCTGCTCAAGTCAACAACACAAATGGCTTCGAATTGAAACCGGCTTCATCGGTTTGTGGTCGGTGGCGCGAGGGAACGTCTATCTACAGGACTACATGCTGAACAGAAGTGCGGGTAGCAGAAAATAAACCCGATTTCACAGTCTCGCAGTATAGGACCTTCAGTGCCTGTTTGTAGACGGTATATAACTCAGTCGCCTTTCCAGTGAGAACGATGAGACAACTTGGTTATAACCGACTGCCTCGACAGTGATAGTTGCCCCTTTTGGATCCGCGGGGCTAAGCGCCAGCCCAACAGCTGCTGAAGATACGGAGAGAGCTCATATATCTCAGAAAGGAAATAAACATAGACATGAATTTTGAAAATAAGTATGGAACAAGAACCTATGTACACCGGGAATCCCACGGCCTGACACGCCCCCACGCTACCGAGGATAATTAAACACATACACATGTAGCCTAAAGCGGATAAGAAAAAATTACTGAGTCCGTCGGGCCATAAAGTAGGTCAGAAGGTTAAGGGATCCTTCATGAGGGGGCTGGGTGACTTTTTGCACTCGCTCAGATCCGAAGGTGATGTTCAAGAACGTGCATAGCTCAGTGGCATTCTTCCTGACACCGGGGCGTGGGTGTCCGAGCTGTTGCATCACCACAGCACCGATCCGAGCCAGAAGCTCGTCGTCGATATCAACACCGGGACGCGATAGGGACTGCTGGATAGTACTCAGGCCCATGATGGTGGACCGGTACGTCTCATCATTCTCTGCGTCCTCTCCGAGATCCAGTCCCTGCAGAACACCGACAATTGCCGTCTGGGGCAAAGTCAAGAAGACGAGTTTGTCTACCATTTCCTCTAGACAAGTGACAAAGTGGGAAGTGGACTCGTAGTGGCGGCGGGCCTGGATAATAGCCGCCATGGCGCGCGTGTCATAGGGGTGGAAATGTTCGCGAGTCCGTAGGAGCATGGAACGTATAGTGGCCAAAACCTGGGTTTTCACGTCATGATCCTTGCGGTTCGAAGGGGTTGCTTCCAGCTCCACAAAAAGAGCTTCCAGCAACGCATTGTAGTCCTGGCTTTGGGACACAATGTCGTCGCCGTGGTATTGAATAAGTCCCTGTAGCTTTCGATACCCCGAGGGCTCCATGGTTCTCGAGACAATACGAGCGAGACCTTTATGGATCATTTCCCTGGCGTTGGCCGGGTCCTTTGAACGCGGGCTAGGGCTGCGGTGACGATCAACCCACTTTCGAGTGCGTCGTGTGGAGTCTTCAGACGTTGTTGATTGAGACAACGTCGACTGGGAGAGTGATTGAGGTATCGACTCAAATATTTTCTGTCTCGCTTCTGGCGAACGCGGTGTAGGTTCATTTGCCGTCACTTCTTCGAGGGCATTTTGCTTAGCTGCCGACCGCGGCACCGCGGGCAAATCTACGGTCTTGGCCAGGTATGGAGTCGCATTCTCATTATTGCCATCGGCTCCGTTCGCTCTCACATGGGGCTCTTGTGGAAGCATGACCTCAATATCCATGATATTAGAAGCCGCTGGCTGGAGCCGCCCCCGAGTTGGTGATGGGCTTGGTTGAAGCGGTGCCCGGCGTGTTGGAGACGGAGTTCGAACTTCAAAGTTCATACCGGCTTCCGGCCTAGGGGCCAAATCAGGTGTAGGCATCCTAGCCGGAGCGACCACCGGGGCTGAGATATCATCGGAGATAGGTCGAGCCTCTACTTCGCCATGTTCGGGTTGATCAGGGTGGCCGGGGGACAACTTTGACGAGGTGAAATTTCCCACTGAGGTGGAGTAGGTAGGAGTCTCATGTCTGTCTGCGGTTGGAGTGGTGGGATCTTCGTAGATTACCATTGATTCGGGCTGGGGTTTGACCGTAGATACAGGACCAGAACCAAAGTCCATATTTGGATGTTTGCGAGCAGGAGACACGGGAGCGGGAGACACGGGCGAGGGAGACACCGCAAGATCTGGTTCGGGGATATAAGGTGGAGGTGCGGCAACAACAGGTTCCTCCAAAACCATTGGTTCTGGTTCTTCAATAGGAACCGAGTCAGCGTGGGGGCCATCCGGTGCTGAGTGCAGAAGAGGCTGTGATGCATTGAGCGGAGGGCCTTCCAACAAGACAGATGCAGGGGAATGTTGGTCGTCGGATGCACCCAGGAAATTTCCCTCACGGGGGATTCTTGCAGATGGCAGATTTGCCAGGCTTTCGTTCGAGTCACTGCGAGCACGACTCGCGGACATAAGATCGTTGTGAGACTTGGACTTGGACAAATCGAGTCTCTTCGGCCTGCCCTTAGTTGTAGGAGCTTGTGCCGATTCATGGGGGCGAGTGCGAGGCGCCGTTAGGGGTGCTTTTGATGTCGGTGTTGATGTTTTGGACCTCACAGCCCTGGGGGAAGTGGTCGCCTGTCGGATAGACTGGGTAGATTGGGTACTACTAGACTGGGCTCGTGACTCAGGGCGACGAGCGTACGGGTCTGCGGTTGCAGGACGACTAATTTCTGCCCGTCGAGGCTTCATGGCGGGTCTCATAGGCGCGGAAGATAGAGACGAGAGAGGCGCCCCAGTTGGTACACTCCGAGTAGACTTGGAGACAGGGGCAGATGGCTTAGCCTCGGCAAAGGTTGGCTGAGATGACTCGGGTCGAGAAGGCATCTGGGCCTTCTTCCGAGCAGCAATAGCTTCTTGTAAAGCGGAGCGACCCTTGGCGGGGCTCTTTACAGGCAACGCAGGTGCACCTTTTGAAGGGGGGTTGGGGTTCGACGAATCCTTTTCTAACAAGCTCCGCGACTTGGGGTCGAGGGTGTCTGCTATAATATTGGCTCGCTCTGGCCACACACCGTAGAACGTCCAGAAGGTGCTCCGCGTTGCTTCGCGCACACCAGGGTTCGCATCCCCTAATCCTTTCGTGATCGCCTTCTCGATGAGATCAAGGCCACCACCATGTTCAATTGCACTTTTATGATGAGCCTGGCGGATGATCAAAGCCTTTAGCCACCCTGTGGCGAACAGACGCACTCCAACATTTTTATCCTGGCTTGCGAAAGAGACATGCTGCAGGAGACGAATGCTAAATGAAACATTTAGAATGACGACTTCCACAGTGGCATTTCCGTTTTGGGCGGCAATCTTTTTCAGCGCCGAGCAAAGCTTTAACAAATTCTGCATGATAATCTCGACCATTGAGTCAATTCTAGGGCCACATGTCCGGGCAATATCTTGAATCAAAAGACTGCCGTTGCTAGACATTGTCGTCCGTAGAGAATTAAGAACCTTCAAGATACCGTCAAGGAGTGTCTTTACTGCATTGATATAGGTATGCGAGAAGTCGTGTGGCGCATTTCCTCGAGTCAGTCTGCGGAAAAGAATCACATTCTTTTCACGCTTTGACCAATTGTCCTCGGATTCTTTTCCTTCGAACCAGGGTAGCATATCACGCACAAGATCATCGATATCCCTCGCCGAGGCAACATCGAACGGTTCCAGACCATCATCGTCTGGCAAGGGTTGCTGGGGTGCTGGTGTCGGGGCTGGTGTGCGAGGTCGGTTGACAATTGGTGGCTCTGTGGGTACGGAAGAGGCTATCGGTCGCTCACGATGAGCTCTAGAAGCTGGGCGGCTCTTTGCAGGTTCTGTCTCTGCAAAGGAGTCAGTACAACTGGCGCAAATCCCCAAACATAAGAATAGAATAAAATTCTAACCATCATCAGTCTGTTCCATAGCATGTGAACGTGACGACATCACCGAAATCGAACGTTCAGCCCGAGACATTGGACGCATAGAGGACGCAGTATCTGGTTCAACAGAACCTAAACCAATACCCGAGAGGATAGCATTCGCAATAGATTTCCTCACACCGCGTGCCGCCATTTGCTTTTGCAGGTCCGACTTCGCTCTTGCAGGGCCGTTTCTGGGTTTGGTTAGGGGCATTCAATAAACATAATGGCTAGAGGGATCACTAAACTCACCGGAACAGGTCAATCACGACCAACTTGGCCGTATCTCGAACGGCGCTGTCGGCGTCCTCTAAGCACGAAACCAGGGAAGGAACATATTGACGGAACAACAAACCATGATGCTTCGTCATCTGCAGGTCGAGATTAGTATCTGAGACAGGCCTTGCAGGGTGCATAAGCCTACATTTGCCAACCAAAGCATGCTCATTTCTTTCGCCCTGTGGTTCTTTCCAACCAGTGCGACTTCCAGAACATGATATTCCACTTCGTTGCCTGCAAATGGCCACAGTTCGGTAAATATTGATGCGGCCTGGGCTCTTATACGTTCTTTAGGGTCATTGAGACGCTCCAAAAGAATAGGATACAAGCTTTGGGCTTGGTGGACAATCCATTGCTCTTGGTCTTGGATTGCAAGGCGCTTCAGAAGATGACCAAGTGTGGAGAACCCCGCCCCGAGAACGGAGTAATGTTGGGAGCCGATGGCGAGGCGTAATGTTTCGAAAATGGCGCGAATCGCTCCCTCAGGAACATTTTTCTGTTTGATATCGGACTTGACACTAGAGAGGTAGGTGATCTTAGATTCAACAGACAAGTTGGGATTCTTGAAGGCCGCCAGTAGCTCCGCTGCCTTCGCCTCCATTGTCAAAACCGAGAGATCGATATCAACTCGGGTTAGACACCGAAGGGAATGGACAAAAGAACGAGAGTGTATGTAATGGACGATCCAGGGGAATCAATATGCGACAAGGCCAATAGCGGATAGGAGAACAGACTCGGATTTCGATGTGTCACTAAGTAGCCACGATGAAAGTTAGCAACAGATTCTATCAGGGCAAGTGATAAGTAGGTAGAAAAGGCAAAAGAATTGCGATTCTGATTGCGATTGCGATAAAGAAAAAAAGATAGCATGGACGCGAGTAGGTAGTGAGAGCATTAGATGGTTATAGGATGGGATCGTCGCAAAAGGACGCGGAATATCGGGAATAGAGGAATGGCGAGGAGCATCGCGAGGGGATCGGAGACAGAGTGGAGAGAGTCTTGACGTACAAAATCCGATGAGGTATGGAAGACAAATATGATGAGCGCAAAAGTTGACCTCGATATGGTGGGATGTTGAAAAGTGGACGGAGTGAAAACAAGGGGCGATAAGCGCGTGACGATAAGCGCGAGGGATGTAGAGGGAAATTAAAAGGGGGTTGCCCTTTGGCTTTTATGGGAAGTGGCTCTTTCGTAAGATGTACTTGGGTTTAATACCTGTCTATTCCTATCTACACCTGTCTTGCATGGTGAGGTTGTGCCCGAAGCATCTTAAGAGCCCAACACTGGTTTGTTTATTAACTTGGGATTCACTCGTCGCAATGGGCAACCAACAGCGTCATGTTTACAACATCCCAATGTCAATACATCTGTACTTGGTAGGGATAACAAAGAGAACAATATTTGCTAAGTAAAAATACCTTAGGCTGGGATTTTCCTATCACGTTCTGAAAACAAGGTATAATAGAAGTAATCAAAGATTTAGTGATCTTCATACATAGATGATTGCAAGCTGTTCACTCATTGTCTAATACGCTTTAAAAATCAACATGAGACTCAATTGACATGCAGTCGATTAAATCTTACTCCATACTTTTGTTACTCCAATCAATGCGATTCAAAGCGTCCTAGCACCCCCACGAGATCGCCTAAGTGGAGCATGTTGCCGGTCAAGGATCACTGGCGCTGACACGGTGAACGTTTGAGGGTGCTACAAAGTAGACTGAAGCCTTCAAGTTTATTTGTAGATGGCACTCTTTGTTAGTGTCGGTGTTTTATTTCTAATAGTTGGTATAACTATCTATTTACATCATAGGGACGAACTCATCCATAGATCTGATCGTACCTTGGCCGAATACCGGTCTAGTCAGCATCATGTTAGCTCTTGGAACCCCCGCTCTCGGCGAACCTAGACTTTTATAAACCTCAGACAAATATCAGGAATCAAAAGACTCTTGAATATCTCTTTCTTCCAGTAAACCGCTGTTAATTAACCCAGATACACCATGACAAGCTCCGCCCCGGCGCCCCATCCCTCCGCAATCCCTAAAGACAACAAAGAGCAAGAACCACAGAGCTCAAGCAGCAAAGAAGTAATCCAAATAAACTTAGCATTCAATCTCACTTCACCAATCCCCCAGCCAAAGTTCCGTCTTCACGTGGAGGACCTACGCCATCCAGCCTCAAGCGCCTTCCTCACCTTGATCCCAGACGTCGCAGCAACACTTGACAGAGCCCTAGCAAACATTGTCAAATACCTATATACTCCACCCCCAAAGCCCGGAAACACCCACAGGCCTGATTTCACACCCAGCATCCCACCAACAAGATCCGTGACAGTCTTCCTCCGCGATTACAGTGGCGTAGCCTACACAACAGGCACAGAGCTTGACGATGCGCACAAGGAAATCCACATCTCGCTCCCGTACATCCAGCACTGTACATCAGGCCCATCTGCGAAAGATGACCCACTCCACGAGCTGGTCGGGGTCGTAACTCACGAGCTCGTGCATTGCTATCAGCACACCGCGCCGCCTAGCACCCACGAAAACAGTGATGAGCAGATCCCCGGCCCGCCAGGTGGACTAATCGAGGGTATAGCTGACTTCGTGCGGCTCAAGGCTGGTCTGGAGCCACCGCACTGGAAACGTCCTCTGTCTGCTGCGGAACGACCGCCGAAGTGGGATATGGGGTATCAGCATACGGCGTATTTTCTGGCGTGGCTTGAGGATTTTAGGGTTGGGAGGGGTGCTGTGGGGATGTTGAATGATCGGCTTTTGAGGGTTGGGTATATTGGTGAAGGGGAGGGTGAAAATGTGGACAAACAGGGTATCGGGTTCTGGAAGGGTCTCTTCGGGGTCGGGGTTGGGGAGTTGTGGGAAGAGTATGGGCAGTATTTGGATGATCCTACAAAGGCGAGTGTCAGGAGGAGTAGTGGGAACTGGGAGGATGAGATTCTTAACCCAGAGTGATGGGATGGATGTGAAGTCCAGATGAATAGGCATCTGTAGACATCGGCAGGCCTATTTTGTGATCAACTAGAGATATAAACTAGCAGGATCAAAAGACCAGAGAGCTTCCATTAATTTTGATTTTGTATGCATTCAATAAATAGCTGAGAGCAGGTCTATATTTGGATGGCGGGGCCAAAACAAAGGCCATGACTTGCCTAATTTTGCCCGATGTCTAACTGGAGAAGAGTGAAACAGGGGAGAAGAAAACAGCAAGGGAAATTTCGAAGAAGAAGACACCAGGTGAATCGAAGGGATTGGAATTCCCATAA
Organism: Penicillium italicum; assembly: GCA_002116305.1. Classification (NCBI taxonomy): domain Eukaryota; kingdom Fungi; phylum Ascomycota; class Eurotiomycetes; order Eurotiales; family Aspergillaceae; genus Penicillium; species Penicillium italicum. Next base: position 93,772 of record LWEC01000560.1, on the reverse strand, counting down.
TGTACAGGATCCAGTCATGCAGGAGACAGGATAGATGACTCTTTTACCGCCGGCCAGCTTCATATGCGAAAGAACAGCACACCGGAAAAAGAAAAGCGAGATGACAAATAAAAAGGACATGAAATAATATGTTACCGTGCCTTGAACCAAGGCATCCCATTGCACCAAATACCTTAAACAATGACCTCGCCCAGGTCAACGTGGACCGGCTTCCACGGTACGGCCGATGGCTCCTCCATCGCACTGGGAACGCGCACAGAAAGCGGGCTGTATAGGTACCAACCCTTAAGCGCGGCAACAGCAGCACGCTCGCGGCCTTCCATCAGGCTGGCGCCAGCGCCCTCCCCAAGCTTGTCCTGACCAGAGAAGATACCAACCACAAAGACGGGGTGTCTGCTCTTACGACCAGTCTCACTGATGACCTTGGCGACTGGACGCTCAAAGCTCTCGCGAGCGCACAACCGGGTCAAGTCACGGGCTGGTGCCTGGAAGTTGAACAATTCTGAGATGTTGAGGTGTCGTGAAAGGAAGTGTTGCTCGAAGAATCGCTTGGCAGCGGCGCGTCCAGCGTGTAGATAGATGGCGCCCATAACAGCTCGGACGAACTCAGCGCTCGCTTGCTCGGTGGTGACACCTGCCGCAGATTGCTTGATCCCCTTGAGCGGGTCACCGAATTCATCGTCATAGAAAATCTTAGAAGTGACCGTTTTCCTCCAGTTCTTCTGGGCTTCATATGGGCGTGCTGTGGGGTGGGTAGGGCCCGAAGGAAGCTCGGTGCCAGGATCGAGCCTCTGGAACTGCAACAGACCGGGATCGACCTCACCACCGGGGACGGCGGCCAAGTCAACACCCCATTCTCGTGCCATGGCAGCAAGAGTCTTAGGCCCAGCGTATGCATACATGGCGGCGAAGATCACGGTCAGGGGCAGGCGAGGGTAGGTGCAAATAAGGTGCTCGGTTGCGTAGTAGGAAAGGAGGTCGTGACCGAGAGTAGCCAGCGAGGCATTGTTGAAATTCGGGTTCGGATCTGCTGATGCATCGACTAGCGTCCGTGCAAGTGTCTCGATAGGTAATCTGGAGGGTAGGTAGAGTCGAGCGTGGAGAGCGGCAAGTTTTGCAGATTGTCGAGCTGCTTCGACTGGGGGAGAGGGATATTGGAGCTGCGAGTGGCGGGTGTGGGAGTCCTTGACAATCTGAGCCAGTTGCTCATCCAAAGGTGCTGATTCCTCGAAAATCGCTGTTGTCTGATCATCACGGATTTGGACCGGGGGAGCGGTCGATTGATACCGTTGCCCGTAGATGTGTTGATGCAGACGGTTAACAGTCCGAGCCCGCGGCGAAAGGACTGAATTGCTCCATCTTTGGAGTTGCAGTCTCTTCATTTGGGCGATTGTGGTATTCGGAGGGCCGTAAAAGGATTATACAATGGATGGAAGGGAGAATCACGACGCAATCAATTAGCATACCATCAACGAGAGAGAAGAGAAATTGTCGCGGCAGTCACGGGATGGCCAAGTCGTGTGAGGTTGCGCTAAACCCAATGTGGTGTTAGCGCCTTGGCATCAGACCTGCGACCGAGACGGCCCTTTCGGCTTCCACCTTCGAGAACTAACAGCCCTACGCTCGCTTTACATTTCTAACAAACCCTTCAATTGCATCTTCGTCACAATGGGTGGAGGTGGAAAGATCCCGTACGTACCCGTGATTTTTATACCCCCACCAGGAGCTAATGGATTTGGCAGGTACCCCAAGGAAGTCTGGTCCCCCTCTGGTGGTTGGTACGCCCAGCCAGCTAACTGGAGGGCCAACACTGCGATCATGGGTGCCTTTGTGATTGGTGTCGCTGCTGTGGCCTTCAGCATCAGCGCTGATCGCGAATATCGCGACAAGATGCCCGAGCCCGGCCGTTTCTTCCCCAGCCGATAGTCCGTTACCCGAACCCCATGTCACTCGGTATACCTTATGCTGACCTTTATGTTTCTTCGTTTATAGCTGGAGCAGACAAATTCGGGAACATGAGGCGCAGCAAACTGCCAAGAACGACTCATGAAGAAGGTCCAGCATACTGGATGGCGGTTGTAGGCGGATTCTCAGCAGGACGGAACCTTTTTCTTTTTTGTTTTTCTACTATTTGATCACTTGTGTGCTGTACGACAATAAAAGGGCGTTCCTCATTCGGCCATTGGTCAATTGACCAATAGATGTCTCTGAGGAGACTCTTCAAGTGTCCTAAATAATCGCTGCGTGTACAGGCGGACACGTTCCGTGAATTCAGTCCGATTCCACAATTCCTTTCCGTTTCCATTAACATCAATCTGCGGCACACCAATTTGCTCGACCACAAAGCCAGCGGCGACGGTTGCGCAAATAAGCGCCATAGGATAATGTTGGTAATTACCCCAAGACTCAAGGGCTTTCTCCCAAGTTTTGGAGTTTGATAGAACAGAGCCAATGGCTTGGAATGGCTCTCGGCCTTCAGTCACCATGCCCTGGGCTAAAGCACCGAGGAAAGAGTTTCCCGCACCCGTGGGGTCGATCACAGGCGTAGCACCTGAGGAGTCGGGTTGATGATATGCGGGGAGCCAAATCTTGCCAGACTTTGAGTAGGCGTAGCTACCATCCTTTCCTGCCCTGATAACCAGCATACCATTTCCATCGGGTCCAATACCAGAGTCTGTAATCCTTTGGACTAGCTGCTGGCCTACTTGGCTCTTCTCGGTCCAACCGGGATGTTCAAACATCATGCCGAGCTCCATGTGGTTAGGACTCACCACATCCACGACTTTATTTGCGGTGAAGAACTTGTCCTGCTCTTCTGGGGTGCAGAGATCAGGGACTGGCTCCCAAACGAAGATAGGGCGCTTCGAAGCATGAGCGGCAGACGGCGCTTTCCTTGCCTTGTGCAATTCATCTCGTCGCTGCAGGATATGATGCACTATAGACATACAACGAGATGCAGAGCAGACCATATGGAATGTCTTAGACCACACCTGTGAATCGGACAACATTTCAGGCTCGAGTCTTAATTTGGGAGTCAGGTATTTGAAGTCTGCCCGGTCAGTCACTGCGTACGTTCAAGAGATATCACCGGAAACTTACCTCGTTTCTCGTCAGGATGATACCCATTCCAGGCTCTCGTTGTTAGCCTGCTAGGGTCCTCTCTAAAAACACAATCTGTGTTCCATGATTTAATTACATCAAGCGTCTCAGTAGGGAAATCAGAGCCCACATCCACGATCCAGCTCACAGATCGTGCATACTTCGAGCCTGAAACCAAGCGGGCACCCACGACGGCAAATGACGCTGCACCACCGAGGATATTCTTGACAACGGGTCTTGAACTGCCGAAATCAATATCATCTGAATGAAATCGCACCTGTAAGTCTACATCCCACCTTGAGGGACGAAGTAAACCATACCAATTATGAACATTCCCAAGGTGCAAAACTCGACCTCACTGGGCTGAGCTTGGGCCACCATATTTGCAGCTAAGGCTATGTATAGATACGACAAAGAAGATGGTTGTTCAGGGAGACAAAGAACAACCGAACCTTCAAGCGTTGGGGAGTTTCGACTATCGCATTACGGTGGATCGGGTGGTAATTTAATTACCAAACATACCCCGCAACGTCATTTCCACCGGCGAATCCCGCTGTAACGTACCATACCACGTCTAGAGCTGTCATCTACAGACCTCAGGAGCTCCGGTCTTTGTCTTCTTTCCACTCTCTATCGTCCCGTGTGTTATTTTCGGAACCCGAGGGCCCAAATCTTACCAAGTAACAGAGGATTTCGCTTTTCGATAATCCTTCGATTTCAACCTACTCAAATCACCCCTTTAACCTTTCCCTTTCCAGTGTTGGAGCAACGTGTTGCCCATCATGGCGTCCGGCAGCCATATGCATAACTTCACCACCCTCATCAAGCGGTATGTATTCATGATGCTATTAGTGTCTGACCTATGGGATTCTGCTCTTGGTCCAATTCCGTCAAGCCGTTCGACGCCTTCATTCGACACACTTAACTGACATTCGACTTATCTGCAGACTCGAGGCAGCAACCTCACGCTTGGAGGATATGGCGATGTCATACGATGACCCTAGTGCGCCAAAGCCCTTAACTGGCTCTCCTTCTTCTGTACCCGCCATCCCACCACCCCCTAAGCCCTCTCCTCCTCCGCCCGCAGCCCCTGTGGTCGCCCCGGCTCCGCCACAGATCCAGGATTTCGATGCGTTGATCAAGGGAGATGTTCAGAACTTTGTCAACCTGGGAGAGAAGATTGGTGGCCTGGTTGCTGAGCAAGTACGTTTTTGAGGAATTCTGGGGACTTGGTATGCCGCGAGTAGTTGCTGATTGGATCTATAGTCCAAAGCCGTCCTTCGAGCCTTTGAAGCCGAACGCACCTATCTTTTCGTTGTGACAAAGGCCAAGAAGCCTGATACCCAACCCCCGGAGTTAATGACGGATCTGCACAAAGCATCCGATAGCATTAACAACATTCGCGAATCGAACAGAGCATCACCGCTATTCAACCACCTGAGCGCTGTTGCGGAGGGCATTGTCGCGCTCGCTTGGTTCTTTGAAAGCAAGCCCGCGGAGTTTGTCACGGACATGATCGGTGGCATTGAATACTACGGAAACAAGGTGCTGAAAGAGTTCAAGGACAAGTGAGCACTCTTAATGACCTTTTGAAGGCATCCTCATGTTGACAATTTGACAGGGACAGAGCACATGTCGAATACATCAAAGCCTATTATCAAAACTTCAAGGCACTTGCGGTGTACCTCAAGAAACACTTCCCCCAGGGTCTAACCTGGAACAATGAGTCTGGCATTGATGCCTTGGAAGCTTTGAAGCAGGCCAAGGGCGGAGCTGCTCCGGTCAGCGGCGGTGCCCCTCCTCCCCCTCCCCCTCCCCCTCCTATCCCAGCCCTCAACGTCCCCGGTGGTGGTGCTCCTCCCCCACCTCCGCCTCCTGGTATTCCCCCCGCTCCGGCCCCCGCGGCACCAGCAGCAGACATGGGCGCTGTCTTCGACCAGCTCAACCAGGGCGAGGGCATCACCTCCACTCTCCGCAAGGTCGACAAATCGCAGATGACACACAAGAACCCCAACCTGCGTGCTGGATCAACCGTCCCGGAGTCCGAAGGGTCCAGCGCCGTGCGGGGCAAGTCGCCAGCACCTAGCAAAAAGCCCAAGCCCGAAAACATGCGTGCGCGCAAGCCGCCTCGCAAGGAACTCGAAGGCAGCAAGTGGCTCATCGAGAATTTCGATGCCCCTGGCGAGATCATCGAGGTCTCCGCGCAGCAGAACCAGTCCATCCTCATTTCCCGCTGCAACAAGACCATCATCAAGGTCTCCAACAAGGCCAACGCCATTGCCATCGACAACTGTGTTGGTCTCTCCCTCATCGTTGACTCTCTCGTCAGCAGCCTTGACATCATCAAGTGCCCCAAGTTCGCTGTGCAGATCGACGGCACGGTCCCAACTTTGCTGCTGGATCAGGTTGATGGTGCTACCGTTTACCTTGGCCCGCAGAGCCTCAACACTGAGATCTTCACTAGCAAGTCCACCGCTGTTAATATCAACCTTCCGCCGCCGGAGGGCACCGATGAAGATACCAAGGAGTGCCCTCTGCCCGAGCAGTTCAAGAGCTACATCAAGAACGGCGTGCTGGTGAGCGAGATTGTGGAGCATGCTGGTTAAGCTGGGCTCGTTAGTTCAAGAGGACCAGGAAATCATATTTCCGTGGGCTCGAAGGAATTTTAATACATCATATCATGTTGGCCGGGTCGAGATCACAGTCTTCTTTATTGGGCGGCTTGACCCTTGTTATTTTGGATAATTTAGTTGCTGTATCTAGCGCTCTGTAGATATAAATCGCAGGAACTCAGACTCGCCTTTTCTAACATAGTCCACAAAACCTCGGCTCCTTGGGTCTCTCTATAAATCAAGAATTTCTAATGTGAAAACTTCCAAGTGGATATCCGCTGTCTGGAGGGAACGGAATACGTGGTTGGCAAATACGAAAGTCAGAATCATGCAGCAACGCAGTTCACGTCGCGAAATATATGTAAACAATTCCAAAATGCATCAAGTTAACCTAACTAACAGATGAACTTAGTGCAAACGGCAAAACCACACGGATAGAGAAGAATATACCAAAAAGAAGTTTAGAAAGAGGGTATAGTCAACGACCCATGCGCCTGGGCTCCCCCTATGTATCCATTAAACACAAGCAATGGAAGCAGATCGACTGGATGTCAAGTGATAAAGAAATGAAATACACATATCGCTTGGACGTGAAACAGGATGGATAAGAATCCTCTGTGCTATTATGTGGGTTAGTATAAACAGGGGATCGGCTGCAAACCAGTTGCGCCATGCTGTTCTGTGCTGTTCTGTGCTGTTCTTTGGGGATGTAAACAGGAAATGAAGTTATATGTCATGTCAGGGCCAATATACACGAGGGAGATAGGTGGTGTTATTGTTATACTGATGACGAGGTAGAGGTTCTTGGAGTATATTGCGCTGGGTGTGTTCAGCGAGGACGGTGGTCGTGGGTGGGAGATGGTCGATCATAGAAGCCTAACTCGCGTGGATGTCGTTCATCCACTGTGGGCTCCGGCCTGTGCACATCAAGGCCTCGGAGTCTCTTGGCGAGTAGGCTCTCGCCGGCTTCTGAGCTGCTTGGATGACGTTCGTAATCCTTGTCGTCCTTGATGAGCTCGTTGTACCGAGACACTCTATGCAAGGAAGAATAATTTTCAGAGCCACCCGTGACATCCATAGGCCCTGTCACATTTACCTGCGAGGGGGACTCGCTAGGAGATGACACATGCGAGTGGAGATGAGGGATTGCTCCCTGGCACACACTCCGTCTACTGGGAGCTTGTTCAATTCCCAGGCGCGTATTTCCACTTGCAGTGCTCGAGATGGAAGATTCTCGGGAGGGTTTATATGGACTGTACCGAGGCTCGGGGTTTTGAATCTCATTCCGTAGTTTCTCCTTGCCGTCTGGGACACGGTTTGCAAATACCACGCGAATGGTCGAATGTAGGTAAAAGCGACCACGCGCGGGACAACATATGTTCAAGTGAATGAGGTATCGCAGCGTAGGTTTGTCTTGGGGGTCTTCTGTGGGATTCAAGGAAGCTTCAGGGCGATCGGTCCCAAAATTCTTCCGTGCACTGAGCGGCATATCGATGATCGGACCTGCCGAATAGCTGCGTTGCCGAATAAAAGTCTTTGTGCCAGGTTCCATGTCACCGAGGTCGTATGGAACTAGGAAAAGCTTGACCGCTGTCTTGTGCGGGTTCTTGATGATGATTTGTAGTTGACCTTGTTGCGGAATGCGGTAAGACCCCCCTGGGGGACATTTAGGCGATTCTGACCTACGATTCTTTTTTTCCCGGCGGCGTCGTGATTCAGCACGACTAGGACGAGTATCATTTGCTGCATCTGTCGTGGGAGTGTCTTCATGGAGCCCCGTGGGACTTGGATGTCGCCTGCGACGTCGAGTCGGATTGGGATTCCCTTTTGGAAGGGAATTTTCCAAGTCAATTTGTCCCACATAGGGACTCGGATTGTCGTCTGAGATTGAGCGGCCACATCCCGAGGTCGGATAGCTGTAGAAAACAACCGGAAATGGCACGGTAACATGTGGCGGACATTTGAGATGGCCTTTGCATTTCCCCTTGCCCAGGACACCGATCTGAGCTGTGAAATCCAGCGGCTTGGAAGGATTCATTGACATTCTCCCGTGCAATATTGACTCCTCATAAGACCCCACCATCGGTGCGTGTGGGTTTGACGAGAGATCCGAGACAAAAGACGGCCGTCTTACTCGCGATGGTGGAATCTGTCCCCCGGGGGACGGTGCGAGTTGAAGACTATATGTTGATGTCAATGACCGGCGAGGCAAAGCTTGGTTGGTGAAGATGTCCTGCTGCCGGCCGGGTGGAGATGGACTGCCAAGGTTGGGAATTTCATTGCTCGGCAGGGAGAATTGAAGATTCCTGAAGGTCTCTGGTGGCAGAGTACGGCGACGGTTCTTTCTCTCCAAAGGCTCCGAGCCATGCACATGGTCAACACGGGACGAAAAGTCCAAGTCGGTATTATTTGCTTGGTATACCAAGGGACTGGTAGGAGCTTTCAGAACATAACTTGATGAATACGATCCCACTGATGGTGCACGAGCGTGAGCATTCACAATATCATCGGACTGACGGTATTGATTTGATGTGCTTGTCTTTTGCAAATCCGGTGGGAATTTTGGTGCTCCGAACCAGGGATTAGTGGGAGAGGAGCTCAAATGAGCAAAGGGAGAAGCCGAACTCGGCCCAATCAAAGGAGACCCAGGAGCGTGTGAGTCACGGAGATCTGTGGCGCCTTCCCTGAAATCACCCGAGTGTAATGCGGATCGAGGTCTCTGGATATCGGCCGGCGATCCCAGTTCCTCTGTCGCATTAATTTGATGTTCTTGGTTAAGAGAGCGGTCTTCATGCTCTCTTTCTGCTGTTGATGACTGCTCTGGTGAAATATGGGAGCTAAATAAATCATTGTTGTGTCTATCCGGAGACTATTGGCATGTTAGCCTATGTATATTTGAGGAAGATGGGTTGGGCTATGAAAGAAAAGACAAAGAGAAAGGACGGAAATAAACAAAAAAGAACTCCTTTGCTTGCGTATCCCCAAGGAAATTCACATACCATATGTTGAAGTCTCCAAGGCGAAGATTCTTTGATACGGTGTATGAGCTCCTCCCGGTCATTCGCCCACGACTTGGGCGGACTCAACGCCAGTGGATGCATAGAGTTGGTTACCATATCTGAAGCTGCTATCTCATGGCGATTGAGAACATTTAGCTGGGGCTGCGAGGACCCTGTGGTCGGTTGTTCACGATTGCCATGGTCGGGTGACCATAGATGATGACGCCTCCGATCCGGATCTTGAAATAGGGGCATGGTGGTGTGATAAGGGCAGACTATAAGGCCTGAAACGCTAAAGGTGACATTTCAGGAGACCACCCACGTAGCACCCTTTGAAACCAGCGCCGAGCTTTGCCGTGGTGGGGGTCCAAGTTGGATGCGGTGTACCAGTATGACTCGGGTATATGCCGGTAGTGATTTTACTAATTGGTGAAGAGAGATAGTGGTTATATAGAAGAGAGCACTTGTACGTGATGCCTTGGGCCTGGCTTTTGCTTATGTCGTCTCAAAGTATGAATGCCCAGTTTGTGTCTCAAATGGTTGAAAAGGGGATGAAGGTAATGAGTAGGTTGTATGCATTGTGTCGCTGAATGGGTGGACACTCCGTCGATCTCGGACTGAGAACGTCATGTGATGGACCTGTGACGTTGTGTTGCAGTGATTGGATAGTTAGCCCTTCAGGGCTACATTGTATACATTGTATATTGTATATTTGCATTCTTTGGGTCCCAACAAGAATATCAAGGCCCGAAGCCTGAAAATTCCGAGAGATGTTAGGGAAAAATAAGAGAGAGGGAGAAAAAAAAGGCATATATGTTGTAGTGTGCAGGTCAGCTCGAAGGTCAACATAATCAGTAATAATATCGCATATCGCATGTATGGACGTGATATCGAATACAAGGTTATAAATGCTATGCATTACCTATAATTTCCATAATTTAGAATCAAAATCAAGGGGAGAAAAGTGTTGTATATTGTAAAGGTCAGACTTAGCTGCGAGTGGCCGAGACCGATGTTCCGTGCGGAGATCGCCACTTTTTTTTTTCTTCTCCGAAAGTCTTTCGATTTCAACACACGCCAGGACAAAACACTCTTGTTTTGCTTGATTATCAACATGGCACCTAAACGCACCCATGATGGCGATGCTGCTCCAGCCTCCAAGGGCGAGCCCGCAATCAAGAAGCGCAAGGGCTTTAGCGTTGGACCCGCCAACCTCCCAGATGGCACATATCGTCGCAAGAGTGAGCATGCCCGAAAGCAGTGCCTTGAACGAGACTAACAAACAATTAACAATAGCCCAAAAGATCAAAAATGACTTGATCCACAAAGCCAAAGTGAAGAAGGCCTATGCCAAAATCAAAGCCGAAGAACTCGCCAACGCGCCCAAGAAATCCGTGTATGATACCGCCGAGGGGGATGAAATCGAAACTGGCAAGGACAAGGAAGAAGCCGGTGAAGACACAACGACTCTAGAACTTCACCCGGATCGCATAGCCATGTTGAACGAGCCCGAGCCCGAGCCGGCACCTGCACCTAGACCAGAACGGCGCCCACGAAGCGAGGGCAAACAGAGGGAGCGCCGGCCAAAGCCCTCTGCATTCTCAAGGGAGATGGAGTTTGCAGAGAAGCGGAGGAAAGCGGAGGAAGCACGACAGAAGGACCGCGAGGCGAAACAAAAGGAACGTGAGGCACTGCTGCGCGCGAAGCGGCCAGACCAGTTTGGGAAGAGAAGATTAGGCAGAGAGAGCAACGCACTACTAAGTCGCGTGCAGCGGATGGTTGGTCAGAATTAGGGAGCAAAGGCAAGAACTACACATGGTGTGGACTACGTTTTCATGATACCCGCTTGGATATGAAAAAGAAATTTCAAAGCATTCAATCCATGATTCTTTAATAGCACTGTCTTGCTAAACCTATATCGCGGCCGCACCGGAAGGCTTTGAGATTCCTCCGCCGCTTCTCGGCTTTTTGAAACAAGCAAACTCGCCCTTCGTCCGATCTCTAAGCCGTTTCAGGATAACCCGCATTTCTCCTAGTTCGGCCTTCAGTTTTGTGCGAGCTTCGTTTGTGGTGCGACAATCTAGCTCCACGTAAATTTGACTTTGCACATTTGATGCCTCCTCAGTTATGTACGCGGAGAGAGTCTGTGCAATGAACTCGGTGTCTAAGGTAGCCTGCATCAAAGCTGCGAGCGAGAAGGAGGACCGAGCTCGGAATGCATCAAGTAATGACGAAGAAATTTGAGAAAGGAGGTGTGTCAAGACAGTGGCCAGCAGCGAGGAAGGCGAACTTGACGCAGCGCGATTAGCACCTAGTGACACAGTAGACGGAATAGTTGTGGAGATCTCTGTGTGGACAAGCACCAGGGTCAACATGGCGTTGTAAACATATGGGCGGACTTGCTCCGGCCGGTCAACAGACGGCTCCCAATCTGGAGATGCAATGCCAGTGGTGATTGTTTTGTTTAATAAGGCTGTAGTTGGGGTGATGTATGACTGGAATAGCCTGTCTTCAATCTGGCTTAACACGTCGCGGACGGTTTTGGCCTCTTCCGTCAGCTTCACTGAGAAGGATGTCTCAAAGTTCGAGATAAGCTGTGGGACATGATCGGCCTGTAGAGCCTTGAGGTTTGAAAGTGTGAGAAGGATTCGAACATTCTGTCCTGTGGTTAGCTAGGAGGTATCACATAGAATTGGATTGACACTTACCCGATTCCAAGAATCGACCGAATCAGCCGAGAGAATTGACAAAGCAGCGTCAGTCGCTTGGCTTGTCATTGCTGGTCGAGCAATAATCCATTCGTTCTCTTCATCTACGGTTGTCAGGCGCTCTGCGTTTTCGACCAGGCCGCTTAACGCTTTGTAAACACTCGAGACAAACTGAGAGCGAACCATTTGGAGCAGTTTCGCAGGTGGCTGAGTGACAACATCCACTGAGCCTGGCTTCGCCATAGCTTCCGAAATGTAAAGGATCTTTTGCATGCCCCCAAGGATAGCACTCTCAAAAGCAACAAAAACCCCGGGCATCTTAGTCAAATCACGCCGCTCTGAATCGCGTGTCCAATCTTCCAACATTTTGCAGATCTCCGCATCTTTACTCCAGGCAGCACACGCCACACGTGCACATCGTTCCCGGGAAATGCTGACAAGGGTCTTGAGTAGTTCATAGGTTTTCCCAGAGCCGCCAATTGGTCCTAGGGCTGCCATTTCGCTCGCAGCGGTGCCCACAGTGATGAGGAATTTACTCAGATAGTGCACTCCACTGAGAGAGTTGGAAAATGGTGGCCAGAATGCGAAATCCTCCCAATGCTCTCCAAGCTTTGGGGGAGGATACGGTAGGTTCCTCGGATCCAGCTTGAAGCGGGACTCCGTTGGAGTAATACCTCTCGACTCTGGGGTTGATGGACTTGCAGGAATTGGCGAGAAGAGTAAGGAAATTTCTTCAGATGGGGGTTCCGTGAAGAGGGCCACGACATTCTCCCGAATAATATTGACCAACACCGCAACGCCCTTCTCTAACTCCCTAATATTGTCGTCAGAAAGAAGGTGATGTTTGCGACTCTCCCCTTCAAACCCGGCAGGCAAAAGCCGTTGTCGATTGCCATCAATAAATGATTGTGCGACTTCCCAGAAATCCAAAACCTCGCCCAGCAAGCCACTTTGCGAGGACAGGAGCCGGGTTAGGAACGTTTGTATACATTCCCACAACTCAATGACTTGATCCGTGTCTAGTCTCCCCGGAATCTCTACCGCACCGTCACGAGGTGCCAGGCGGAGATAGGATGCTGTAGCTTGTGGAGCTGGTCTCTCTCCACCAGCAAGTCTTCTTCTTAATATTTCAATTTCGACCTTGCAACGGTCACAGAATCCGGTGATCTTCGTCTTCAAGAATTCATCCCGGCTCCGAAGCCATGTCCAGATAGGGTTGTCCTCGACACCCAGTTCCAGCAAGGCCCCGATCAACTCCATGTGTTCTTCCACAGGCCCTGAGGCGGTGCTTGTAGTTGATGTAGTGGGGGCATCGGCAAGACGTCTCCAGAGATCACGCTTAAAGTCGTTGATTTGTTGGTCAACATCCATCCACATCCGGCCCATAGCCAGAATGGTGTGTGTCTCAGAATCGTTCAGATGCCGGCGGGAACTGGATGCCTGCTCTGCGATATTTTTAGCGCGATTGGCGAGTGTCCTTGCTTTGGTATACTGCTCAAAGACAGCATCGTAATCACGCTGCTGGATGGACTTGGACAAGTTGCTTCCAATTTCATAGACATCGCGATGTTTCTCCATAGTCTCTACCACCGACTTCAGTACATTCTCTCGTTCCCGACCCCCAAGAGCCGGTCCCCACACCTCTTCGGCCTTGACAGAAGCCTCAACCAAAGGGCCTCTAATACCCTTCATGCCGAACTCGCTCTCTTTGACAAGAGCGGTCTTTTTGGCAACCACTGGGGCTGGGGATAAGCTCTGTTGCTGGCCTGAAAAGCTCCGGAAATGTCCCGACCTGCGGGGACTCGGACTCGGATGTTTCTCGACGCCCTGGTTTCTCATCTCAGTGTAGACGCTATCGATAGTTGCCTTGGCACGCACGAAACGCTCAAAATTGGCTTCCACCAGTACTTTCAGCGACGCCGACTTCTGGTCGATGGATTGTGACAGATTATCAAGGCCGCCCATCAGCGATTCAATGGAGGCTGAGTGATGCGCCTGTGATAGGAACAGTGCAGGCGAGAATGATGTCGATGACAGCAGGTACCGTGATTTGCCATCTTCCTCCAAGGGCACTCCTCGCTTTTTCAGAATCCGGAGAACGCTGTCGCTTATACCCAAGGGATCGGGCTCATCTTCCCGCGCATTGTCTCTGCCCTCCTTCCCTCTTCGCGAACCAAAGTTGCTTCTCCAATCACTGGTACTGCGCTCGAGAGCTATGTATCGGGACTTGCGTGGACGGGAGTCTGTTCGCTGAACTGGCTGTTCTTCTGGCTCTTCAGCCACGTCTAAAGATGCCGGCCATTCCTCGGGGAACTCGGAGGGTAGGTTGTAGTGGCTTGCGACGTCGAGGTCCGCCATGATTGCCAGGTAGAGCGCAGTAGTTAGGGCGAATTGAAATACAAATGAGAACCAGGGTGGCCGTTCTGTAGGTGACCGAGATCTGATAGCAGAACCCTAATCAAGCGCTGAGGAACCTATGGCTGGTAGTCAAGAGTGGACACCAGGTAAAAGAGTGGACTCGGGCCGGGGGGGAAATGAAACCACCAATGCGGTCTGAGGGCCGGTCGGATCGGTGCGGCGCCGAGAGATTTGATTCTTTCTCCCCTTCTCCTTCTTTCATTCCTCCCCCTCCCCACCTCTAATCTTCTTCCCAAGAAATTGAAGGGATCTTTCAAGATGATCGCTGCCCGGAACTTCTCTGTCGCTCGCCAGTGCATGCGCACGTCCCGTGTGGCCCCCCGATTTGCTGCTCCTATCGCGCAGGTACCCAACCCCCCCTCAAGACACTCGGTTGCTATCAAAGCTCAATTGACTAAATTTCGATCTTTTAAATAGGTCCGCTTCTATGCCAGCCCTGCACAGGAGGCTGTTGCCAAGTTCAAGGGCCAGAAGGGCTCTGATGTACGTTTTTCTCCCACCAGACCCGTTTTTTCAATTATGCCGGTGCCAGCCGCGCTGTCCACACCGACCATAAATCGAGAACATCACCATGTGTATAATTACGACAATGCTAATTGATCTTATGAAATAGGGCAAGTACACTGTTACTCTGATTGAGGGTGACGGTATTGGTCCCGAGATCTCTCAGTCCATTAAGGATATCTTCGAGGCCGCAAAGGTAGCGATTTCTCAACATGCTGTCTGTTCAACGCGATCAAAACACTAAGTCAATAATAGGCCCCCATCAAGTGGGAATCCGTTGATGTCACCCCCATCTTGAAGGACGGCAAGACTGCCATTCCCGACGATGCCATTGCCAGTGTGCGCCGCAACTTCGTCGCCCTCAAGGGTCCTCTCGCTGTACGTCCCAGCTTCAAATTGTCCACTTAGATCTCGCATATGGACTGCGATACTAAAATTCGCTTTCTAGACCCCCGTTGGCAAGGGTCACGTCTCCCTGAACCTGACTCTCCGCCGTACTTTCAACCTGTTCGCCAACCTGCGTCCTTGCCGCTCCATTGCTGGCTACAAGACCCCCTACGACAATGTCGACACTGTTCTCATCCGTGAGAACACTGAGGGTGAATACTCCGGTATCGAGCACGTTGTCGTCGACGGTGTCGTGCAGAGCATCAAGCTCATCACCCGTGAAGCTTCCGAGCGCGTCCTCCGCTTCGCCTTCCAGTACGCTCAGTCCATCAACAAGAAGAAGGTCCGCGTTGTCCACAAGGCCACCATCATGAAGATGTCCGACGGTCTGTTCCTCAACACTGCCCGTGAGATCGCCAAGGAATTCCCCGATATCGAGTTCGACGCTGAGCTGCTGGACAACTCATGCCTGCGCATCGTCACCGACCCTACCCCTTACAACGACAAGGTCCTCGTTATGCCCAACCTGTACGGTGACATTCTGTCTGATATGTGCGCCGGTCTGATCGGTGGTCTCGGTCTTACCCCCTCCGGTAACATCGGTGACGAGTGCTCCATCTTCGAGGCCGTCCACGGCTCCGCCCCCGACATTGCCGGCAAGGGCCTCGCCAACCCCACTGCTATGCTTCTCAGCAGTATCATGATGCTGCAGCACATGGGTCTCCACGACCACGCTAACCGCATCCAGAAGGCTATCTTCGACACTCTTGCCGAGGGCAAGGTGAGTCTTTTTTTACACCTATTCCTACAGTTACTGTGCATTACTGACTCGAACTTTAGACCCTCACCGGTGATCTCGGCGGCAAGGCCAAGACCCACGAGTACGCTGGTGCTATCATCAAGCGCCTGTAAACCAAGCGTTGCTGAAACTCCATGTACTATGACCCCCTGATCTATTCCCTTTGTGCCCTTCGAACGACATTAGACCTATAGCGATCGAAATATACCTATTTTTGGTTACCTGGAGGCGCCTGATTCCCAAAAAACCTCGAACCTCTTTCCGTCATGCCTTGGTAGATCTGTATCGTAGATTGATCGGCTCTGCTACTGTAGCAATATTGTACAAGATGCCTGCATGGTCATACACATCACTAAAATAACAGAGAACACCATCCCCCAAACTCCGTAGGTATCAAAGTTCAAACCTCACATCGAAAACTCGGCCACGTTAACGCCGTCGGGCAGTCCTGCGTGTTGCAGTGCCAGTCGAAGGCCTGTTATCTTTGGCTTTGGATCGAGTTGTCTGCGCTCGAGTGCTCCGCGAACCACCTTTTTCACCCTCGCCCTCATCTTCGTCGCTATCGCCCTCCTCGCCTTCTTCCCCCTCCTCGTCGTCCTCATCATTTGCACCAGTGTCTTCTGCCGAATCGCCTCCTTCGTCTGACACCTTGCCTTGACTCCCTGGGCCGATTTCCACCTGCAGTCGAGTTGAGCGTGTTCCGCGCGTGGAGGGACGGGATTTGCGACCTCGAGATGGGACAGGAGAAGACCGCGGTTCTGTGGCCGGCGAGAGGTTAGTTAATGGTTTGTAGACCGCGCTATAAATCATATCACTCCTTACCGTCTGTATCCGCGACTGTGCTTCCTCGTCGCGATCCCCCTGCACGGCTGGCACGACTAGTGACTGGCGACAATGACTCTTCCATCGCAAGCCGCCTTTCAAACATCATATCGCCGTACTCGTCATACGGGAGCTCAAACGTGCAATACATCTCGCTAGATCCTTCATCGTCCTCGTTGACATCGGTTATCACTGAGTCTTCCTGTAAAGGTATCGCTAATTAGCAAAATGGACCAGCGCGGACAAACCATCGACCAATGCTTACCCGCTCGTCAAGAGCTTCTAGATTGTATAATGAGCCTAGTTTTTTCCAGATTCCTGGAATTCGCATATGTTCCGCCGTGGAGGGTGCGTATCCTTGACTCTTTAAGTAATCCGAGATTGCGAGCATCCGAAAGTGTTTGTGTATGCCTATGGGGTCAGACGGTTAGCTGCGTTGCCGACTTAATAGAGGTGGGATTGAACTCACCGACTGGTTTCCATTTTATGATCGCTTTTAGTAGCGCAGTTTCTTGCTCATCCGTCCAGGGATCTGTGATGAGGTCGTAGTCCGTATCTGACTTGTCGGCGCTGTCGCTTGACGGGGTGTTCGCGCTCGACTCCGCCATGGTATCATCTTGGGGTGTGGGCGAGTGCGCCCGCTTGGTCTTCTTTCTTGGGGGCATTGTAGTTTAGGTGAAATATCCGAGGACAGCAGGAAGTAGGGACGATTGAATTGGAGAGGGGAGGTAATGGTTGAGCTTCGAACACTTTCTGTTATCAAGGGTCTGTGCACGGCGATAACCATCTCCGTCGCGGGACCTTGGAACTTTCACGCGTCAAACATCTGGCTCATCTGAGCATGGTCTCACTATGGATTGCGATCATGAGCTGGATCCGTTCTCCAGTGAAAGCCTCTGGAGACTCTCCAAGTTCAGCATAGAAGCTCTACAGCCATTGGGATCACTACCATGGAACACTACTCTAAGTGGTAAGTGTCAACCGCAGATTCCCTGAAACCCTCAATAACACTCTTTTCTACATAAATAGATGATTCTACATCTTGCTTTGAAGTATACCCACAGCCCAAAGATAATATTGACCCTGTATGGAAGCTGGATCTCTTCCCAACCGGTTTGGAGAAGCCCGAATCATTTACCGACTCAATCATCAATCCCTCCATAGACGGCGAGTCTGATACCACATGTGATTCTTTAAGGGACATTTCAGGCGATGATAACGATATATGGTCCTTGGATTTACTTCAGGAAGACCCTGGTCAACTACCTCCCCAGAAATCATGGGAGAGATATCAACAAAGGTCTTTCCAAGAGCCTGTGTCTGTCTACTTTAGTGAATCTGGGGCAAAGGGCTTCGATGCAGCTTTGGCACAGCAAAACACTGCAAAGAGAGATGGTGTACCAACTCGGATGGTACGAACAGATGTGTTCATTCGATCACTGCTTCGTCTCGGGCTTGGCTGGAGCTCTGCATTCTTTCGTTATGATCCCCACACCAACCAATTTGAGAGACATTTGAATAATATCCGGATCTCTGGTATTAGTTTATTGGCATTGGAAAACATGATTCAATCTGTGGTACAATGCGGTACCAAAATGCAGCACATGCGGATGTTTGCGCAAGACCCACCAGCGAAATGCAAAGAACTTCCTGCTTTGTTCACATTAAGCAGCACGGTGGCAGTAATAATCATCAACCTCGAACAACAGATTTCTGATCATTCGAAAAATATTGCCTCGCTCCTACAAATCAAGGCTCTATTTCACCGTTGCGGGGACTTGATAGGCGTCCTGGCAGGTATTGTTGGCGCTGCGCAAAAGGCTGTCTCGGACGCACAAGTCATGTCAATTGTCACAGAACGTGCAGCATTTTTTGCCCAGCAGTTTGGCTGGATGGAGAACCTTGTGCATGAGATTGTGATTCGAGTGACTCGGCCATGGTTCAAATTCATCGAGACTTGGATTGGGCTTAGGCCCGAAGACACAGCTATCAAAGCATCCATGGCAAGCGGCAAAACCTTCGTCCGACTAGACACTCATGACGCTGTCAAGCTCAAGACCAGGCCAGCACGAATCGATCACATATATCAAGAGGATCACATGCCGTCTTTCATACCGGCCGACCAAGCCCGCTCCATCTTCGAAAGTGGGCGAAGTCTTCAACTATTGAAACGATCCCACCCTCGACATCCCATCGCACGGCGTGATGTTCTCTTGCGAACTGGTGGTCTTCATCTGCATTGTGCGACCACTTGGGCTGATATCGAGCAAATTCAAACAAAAGCCCAGGAGTACGAGTCAAGTCTCCGCGCTGAGATCAAGAGATATCATAAGGGTGATACGGGCTTGCAGGATCCACCATCAAATGTGATCACCCATGGTGTCGACAAAACCGCCGACAAAGAAGTTACAACGGCAGCCTTTGAACTCTTCGAGATAGATGATGAAAAAAATGCATCATGGCCGGTCACAGATCACAGGGCTCTTTCGAAAAGTGATTTTAAGCAACTGCTCGACAAAGCCCGAATATCTGATATCGAAAATATCAATGAAACAAGCTATCTCGGTCCTGAATTCACATCTGGCCTCCATCTATCTCTTGCACCCATTCTTTCGTCACAGGCACTTCTCATTGACTACTCTTGCCTGCACCTCCTCTTCAAAGAGCATCAAATTCGCCATCATTTGAACATGCAATGGCGCTTTCAGTTGCTAGGAGAGGGCTCATTTGTCGCCCGCCTTTCCAATTCCCTGTTCGACCCTGAAATGGAAAGTGGAGAGCGAAAAGCTGGGAAAGTGCGCAGTGGTGTTGACACCGGTTTACGACTTGGCAGTCGTGACACATGGCCGCCGGCTAGTTCAGAGTTGCGCCTCGTGTTGATTGGCCTGTTAGGAGATTGTTACTTCGGCAGTGCAAATGCAGAGGATGACGAGAAAACCCACATTCAAAAGGATAACGAGTTGCCTGGCGGCCTGAGCTTCGGAATTCGAGAATTGACAGACGAAGAAATCGAAAGATGTAAAAACCCGAATGCAATAGAGGCTTTGGACTTCCTCCGTCTACAGTACACGCCGCCAGAAGTTCTCGAATCCCTCATTACTGCTCGCTCTTTGACCAAGTATGATCGTCTCTTCAAGCATTTGCTTCGATTAATTCGCATGGTTTCTGCCGTGAAAGGACTTATTCGGGATTCTACTGCGCGAGGATCTCTATCAGGAGATATACACGATGTGTACCAGAAGTTTAGAGTGGATGCTCAGCACTTTGTGCTAGCGGTCAGTGATTACTGCTTCCATATCGGCATTGGATCCATCTGGCAGCGCTTCCAAGACACACTTGCCAAGATTGAGCACTGCATCAACCGCGGTGACATCGACGGTACGATTGAAGCGGCGCACTCGGTACCACGACTTCGCGATTATCACGAAGACATGCTTGACCAGATGCTGTTCGCGTTATTCCTCAGCAAGCGCCATGCGCAAGCGGCCAAACTGCTTGAATCCATTTTCGGCACTATTCTCGGCTTCGGTCTTCTGTCAAGAGCAGATGGAATCGGGATGCGCAACGAAAGCGAAGGAGCTGTTCTTCATCTGTATCAGTCTTTTAGAAAACAGACCTCCGCCTTTGTCAACTACCTGCGCAGCCTGGAGTCCGGGAAGGCCACTTCGAAATCAATGGCCAGATCAGGTGAATTCTTCTCTTCGCGGACAGACCCAACCAGTGTCTTTGAGCATCTACGAGTGAGACTAGACATCAAGGACTATTATTGAATGAAGGAAGCAGTTAATACACATTGGAAATGTGTAAAGAACAGCCTACTCTCTCAGCTTGGATTTCTATCACTTTGTTTTGTCCGTACTGCTTGGGCATGTTATGATTTATGATTGACGAGATTCCTTCAAAATTCACTTCCTTTCTGATGAAAGCCCAATGTCCCTATACCCTTCCGGCTCGTGTGTTATCTGCCTCATATCCATTATTATCTTACAACTCAAACTCAACAAATGTTTCATGCTCTAATGTGCAAAATAGACATACTCCAAGCAGCACCCAACCTAGAAGAAGTGAAGATCCGACTCAGCCCAACCTTGAGCGAGAAGAGTTTTGCGTACAGAATTCTCCATGGGCCCAGGCCCACAGACCAGTACCATACTCTGCTCTTCTGGAGCCGCATACTCCGCGAGCAGGTCTTCGGAAATGCGGCCCCGACGACCAGTCCAGGCATCAGATCCTTTAGTCAACGTATGCACAACAGTACATTTGCGGCTATCGGTCTCCACATAAGCATCGAGGTCAGAACGACATAAGATATCTTCCTCCTGTCTATTTCCATCTAGCACAACACACGCTGTGGCGTCTTGTGGGTCTTGCATAACAGCCCGCAAAACCTGGAAGACTGGCGTGATGCCCGTTCCTCCACAGATCATTTTGAAGGAGCGAAGCTGACGCTCTTTGCCGCTGATCGTAACCCGGCCGTTGCCAAGATATTCAAATCGGCCTGTTGGGCCCTTGCAGTCGATTTCTGAGCCTAGGGGAAGCTTGTCCAGAGCCATGGTCATTTTTCCTCCTGGAATGCCTTCGGTTGGGAAGTATACCTTTATGAGTAGCTCCATCTTGCCTATCATGTTTGTGTCTGACATTGGCGTATAGGATCTGATGACGGCCTCATTGTTGGATGGATCATGTACCTTGATCATCAGATGCTGGCCGATTGGTAGACCCAGAGTCTGCTTCTCGTATTCCAGGTCGAATACGAATATTCGTGTGTCCCAGGATACATTCCTCTTCTCCGTGAGGGTGGCTTTTGTCCATGTTCGCGACTGAAGGAACACTTCGCGTGACTCATCAGAATCCGCAGCTGTATCGCTCTTCAGCGCTTCGAGAGATGCCTTGTCTAATGTTCCAATATGATAATCCGGCATCATTGCCTTAGCAGTTTCGCTATCTGGGAGAAATTTAGCGGTGCATTAGTCTGATGGCATTCAACTGTGACTCACGGATTGCAAGGAAGTCCTCTGATACATCCAGACCAGCGGAAGATGTAATACTGATCGCTCCTCCAGGGTGTCCTTCGAGGAACCCTGTACCGTCATAAACTTCTCCATTAACAACAAACCAAGGCTTCTCGCTGGTGCCGTTGGCTTTTAACTCTAGCAAGTCGATTTGCCGATTGACGCCGTCTTTCTTCATATTTATTTCCTTCGCAGGCTCCGGTTCGACGGGCTCCTCGCCTTCAACCCTTTCACCCCAGTTGCCATTGAGCAAGTCACCGCCAGCCTTCTTGACTCTTTCCATCCACCCTCCGGCTTTGGCGGGATGTGTTGGATGCTCAAATTTCAACGTATTTCCTTGTTTTGTGATTGCCACTCTGAACCATGGGTTATTCATCATGCCCAGGACAGACCAGTACATGTCACGCGGCATAGTGCTTAATGCCTCATCCACTGCACGGACTAGGATCGCATCGCTGGTCTCTAGGTCCGCCACTGGGACTTCCAGCGACCAGAAAGACCAGCAGAAAGATGCTTCCCTCCACCACATGTCTACCTTGCCGCCGAACAGGTCGCCATCGAAGTCGCGGTATTTATCTTCTGCGTATTCGATCTCGGAGAGGCGCCATGCTAGAGGACCAAAGAAATTAGCCATATTCCATCGCTCGGTCGGGGGGAGGGGTAGTAGTTACATTTGCCTCTGTCTAGAGAAATCTCAACCCTTGTTATCCTCCGGCCACCGCCGGCGTATGCATATCCTTTGACTGTATACGTGGGCCCAGTTGTGGTTAAATCTATTTCTTCCTCGTGCTGTGGATACACAGCCACCGAATTAACGCTGAGTTCATAAATGGCATATCGCTCATCGGTCCACCACTTGCGATCCTGGGCGGACATCTCCGGCGTCACCATTGTGCTGGCATTGTTAGCACAAGTCACTGCACAATAGTTTGATGTGAGACTCACGGGAGCACCCGGTTATCATTGATGTGATACCAGTTGTCACTTGGTGCATCAGTGAGAATCAACTTCTTCAACCACTTCACGCTCCGACCTCCGATTTGGCCAGGCACCACTGCCCTCAAGGGACGGCCATGATCTGGTCGAAGGTCTTCGCCATTCATCTTATGAGCCAACATGATCCCTCGATTGGGGTCCATAGCCCAGTTCAATTTGACCGAAGTTCCGTAATGTCCATTCGGCTATGGGATGTGTCAGTCTGGGAATGGTTCCTGATACCGCCAAGTAATGATATAAGGAATCCTCACCAGTTTATCAGCACCCTCCATGCAGACATACTTTGCCCGTCGAAGTGGCTTCGCACTGCGCAGAATATCCGCCATCATAGGTCCTGTGAATAGCGCCGTCGATAAACCAGCCGCACCCCACGAGAAGCCCTTCGACTTCCGGACTGTGTTCTGTTCTTTGCGTCTGTTGCCCGCACAGACGAGTGTGATTGGTGCGGTGATCTGGTCATACTTCTGAAGTACTTCCCGGAAGTTCAGGACTAATGGCCTCTCAACCAACCTAGCTCATCAATTAGTCAGTTCCCCAGGACCAGAAGCCAGCATGCATAGTTTCGATCGCGCTCACCCTTCTATACTAATTTCCCAATCCGGGATATCCTCATCGCGGACCTGAGGCACAGGCCCGTGGTTCCGAACATAGAACAGCTCAGGGGATGTGAGAAAGCCTTAGGTTTCGGCTTAGCTTGTCGGCTTCGGTATAACAGATGGGAATTGATAATATACCTTCTTTATACAAGGCTGTCAACGGCGGCTCCACATTGAATGGATGAACTCCCGTCAACCGAATCAACCGTGGATCGCGAGGTACATGGTTATCCGGTGTGCCTTTATCCACTTCCAAGATGTCGACGGGGTTCTTTGATGGTGGTGGGAGTGGGATATCAGGCTCTGCTGGACTTGGGATGATATTCTCGACTGTGATTTGACCATTTTTGAAAGAGATTGTCTCTGATTCTGTTATCGTTTGTGTGGTTATGTTGGCCATGATGGTGCTGAGGCGAGGCTCCTACGCTGTGTTGTGCTATCGAAAAGATTGTATATAATGAGCACCGTTGGAAATTAGTTGCAGAATAAGATAAATAACTTGGTAAAAACTAAAAAGACCAAGTGGAATAAATCGAAACAGTCTTATTGTGTAAATTTCCACATTTCACTGCGAATAGCAGCATGTATGCCCAAGGCCCTCAGTATCACCCGCATAAGACTTTACAGATCTCCGCGGATCCCAAACTCCCTTCTGATCCACATTCCACAAGGTCCGAATTTCATCAAAGCCCATGAAAAAAGCCATGTACATTGTTCATTATCTTTAGAAGTCAAGATAAGCCCTTAACCCTAACAGCCAATCACAGCCAACATAAAATCACCATCTCCGCGGAGATCGAAGTATCGAAGATATGCACCGGTCCTGTTTTTTCCGGCTTCACACTCTGATTAGCCTCCATTTGTTGATTCGCACGACTCAACCTGTAGTGTCACAGATCACATTGTAGTAATAGAGTAGAGGGATTTAGTTTTCCTAAAATAAAAATGATTGCCGTGGTTCCGCAGTCAGTGCTTGTATCATACTCATCTCACCTTGTTCAGTCTCAGCCATGCCTGTGCTGGATGGACTACGATATGGGGAGCCAGTTGATGGCAGTCCCTCCACGAACCATGTCCAGCGCCAGAAGATTGTAGTAGTTGGGCTTGGAATGGTGGCTATTTCCCTCATGTAAGGGATTCCAACAACGGACATCAGAGTTCATTCTTAACAACAACCAGCGAGAAAATCATCAAGCAGGATACAGAACGAAAATATGACATCGTTGTCATCGGCGAAGAGTCCCACGTGGCATACAATCGTGTTGGACTTTCGACGTTTTTCGAACATCGCAAGATTGAGGATCTATACCTCAATCCGACGGAATGGGTGAGCCCTCAATGATTCAAGAGCGAAAGACAAGATCTAAGAATCAACGCTTATTAGTACGACTCGTTCAAAGAACGATCCTTCGATCACCACCTCAACACACGGGTAACAGCAATCAACCCCACGGAGAAAACAGTCCAAACCTCCACCGGCACCACAATAAACTATGACATCCTTGTCCTCGCAACAGGCTCCGATGCCACCCTCCCAACACATACGCCTGGCCATGATGCCAAAGGCGTCTTCGTATATCGAACTATCTCGGACCTCGAACGCCTCATCGACTTCGCAGCTCAACATAAAGGTGAAACCGCTGTTACAGTCGGAGGTGGACTCCTAGGCTTAGAAGCCGCAAAGGCGATGACAGATCTGAAGGACTTTGGAAATGTCAAATTGATTGATCGCAATAAATGGGTGCTGGCACGACAACTTGATGGAGATGCGGGGTCGTTGGTCAGTCGCAAGATCCAAGAGTTGGGCCTTGATGTGCTCCACCAGAAACGGGTGAAGATTGTTCATACCGACGAAGGAAATAATGTGGTGGGGATTACATTCGAGGATGGTGAGAGGATTGATTGTTGTTGCATTTGCTTTGCGGTATGTTTCCATTCCTGACTTTCTTCCGGTGATGGATGTGCTGACTGGGGTTTAGATTGGAGTTCAACCTCGTGATGAGCTGGGTCGAGACATTGGAATCCAGTGTGGTGAGCGCGGAGGATTTGTGATCGATGAAAGGTTCGTCTATCAATCGTCGTGGGTGATCAATCCCCATCTAACCTGCATAGTCTGCAAACTTCAATCCAAGATATCTATGCTGTGGGAGAATGCGCAAGCTGGGAGAACCAGACATTCGGAATCATTGCTCCGGGTAATGAGATGGCCGATGTGCTCGCTTTCAATCTGACCAACCCAGACAAACAGCCTAGAAGTTTCACCCGACCTGATCTCAGCACAAAGTTGAAGCTTCTCGGAGTTGATGTCGCTAGTTTCGGTGACTTCTTTGCTGACAGAGATGGGCCAAAGTTCCTTCCTGGCCGTCGACCTTCCACTGTCCCTGGCTTGGGAGGGGATAACTCACGAGATGAGCCTCCTGTCAAGGCCTTGACATATAAGGACCCCTTCAGCGGGGTGTACAAGAAATATTTGTTCACCATGGACGGCAAATTTTTGCTTGGTGGCATGATGATTGGAGATACCAAAGATTATCTGAAGTTGAATCAGATGGTTAAGCTCCAGAAAGAACTTGACGTTCCTCCAAGTCAATTCATCCTTGGTGCCCAGAATGGCGGGGAGGAAAATGCAGATGACCTGTGAGTATCTTTAGTTCTACCATTCGAACCAGACTCTAACTCATCTTCGCAGTGATGACAGCACCCAGATCTGCTCATGCCACAATGTCACCAAGGGAGATGTGGTCGAAAATGTGAAGAACGGCACATGTACAACCATTGCACAAGTCAAGTCATGCACGAAAGCAGGAACAGGCTGTGGTGGTTGCATGCCTCTTGTTCAGTCAATTTTCAACAAATCAATGCTCGATATGGGACAAGAAGTATCGAACAACTGTAAGTAATATCAGCTTGCCCCAGTACTAGATCTTGTCACTAACACGTCCAGTGTGCTCACATATCCCCTATTCCCGAGCCGATCTATACAACGTCGTGGCCATCAAGCAACTGAAATCCTTTGTTGACATCATGAAAGCTGTCGGAAAGAACCCAGAGTCCCTTGGTTGCGAACTGTGCAAGCCCGCAATCGCATCCATTCTGTCTAGTCTGTTTAACCCGCACATCATGGACAAGGGATTCAACGACTTGCAGGAAACAAACGACAAGTTCCTCGCCAACATCCAAAGAAACGGCACATTCTCTGTGGTACCCCGAATCCCAGGTGGCGAAATAACGGCCGATAAACTCATCGCTATCGGATCCGTAGCCAAGAAATACGGTCTTTACTGCAAAATCACCGGTGCCCAGCGCATCGACATGTTCGGTGCGAAGAAGCAGGATCTTCTGAACATCTGGACGGAACTTGTGGATGCGGGTATGGAGAGTGGCCACGCCTATGCAAAGGCTCTTCGAGCAATCAAGGTACGCTAGGCCAATCAGCGTTCAAGAGAATACCAACTGACAGTGAACGTTTAGAGTTGCGTTGGAACCACATGGTGCCGTTTCGGTGTTGGTGACAGTGTCGGCATGGCGATTCGGCTGGAAGAGCGATACAAGAGTATTCGTGCTCCACACAAATTCAAGGGAGCTGTATCTGGCTGCGTGCGAGAATGTGCCGAGGCCCAAAATAAGGAGTGAGTTCAAAATAATTACTCCAGGATGTGTAAAAAGCACTCAGGACTAATGACTACTAGCTTTGGACTCATTGCCACCGAAGTTGGGTTCAACATCTTTGTTGGAGGCAACGGAGGCGCAAAACCTCGACACGCTGAACTGCTTGTTACAGACGTACCAGCAGAGATGGTGATGCCCATAATCGACCGCTACCTTATCTTCTACATCCGCACCGCGGACAAACTCCAGCGAACAGCACGATGGATCGAAAATCTCCCAGGCGGAATCAAATACCTCAAAGAAGTCATTGTGGATGACAAACTCGGTATCTGCGCCGACATGGAAAGACAAATGCACGAACTCGTCGACAGCTATTTCTGCGAGTGGACCGAGACCGTCAAAGACCCAAAGCGCCGAAAAGTCTTCCAACAATTTGCAAACACAGACGAGACCGTCGACACAGTCGAAGTTGTCCAAGAACGATCTCAGCAACGACCAACCTACTGGCCCAAGGACACTGCCGAGAGAGAGGATTTCAAAGGCCACAAGTGGTCAAGCGTCTCGTGGCAGCCGGTTGTCCGAGCAGACCATTTCTCCGACGAGCCACCCCAAGTCTCGTCGGCGAATGTCAAGCGCGGGGACACACAGCTTGCTGTCTTCAAGATCAAGGGCAAGTTCTACGCGACGCAGCAGATGTGTCCGCACAAGCGAGCTTTTGTTCTTTCCGATGGTCTTATTGGCGATGACGATGCTGGGAAATATTGGGTGTCGTGTCCGTATCACAAGCGCAACTTCGAGCTCAACGGTGAGCAGGCGGGTCGGTGCTCAAATGATGAGAGTATGAACATTGCCACGTTCCCTGTTGAGGAGAGGGACGATGGCTGGGTGTATATCAAACTCCCGCCGATTGAGGAGTTGGATTCGATTTTGGGGACGGAGAAGTGGAAAGTGCGGAAGGGGGAGTCGGAGGATCCTTTCCTCAAGGTTGATAAGAAGTTCAAGGGTATAAAGGGGAAGAAGGTTACTGATGGTTTCTTGACTCGTGCTCCAGCGGTGCAGCCAGCGAAGTCTATTGACTGGTGATTTTTATGTCGCATGTTGAGCTTTTTTTTGGAATTTTGCGATGGAATAGGTTGCGAATGGGAGCATCCAGATACTTAATGGCATTATGAGTAGATTTGGGAATATATGTGCTTTACGACAAGATTCTTCATTATTTCTTTCCCGGTAACGATGAAAGATCACATCTATGTAGATGTTGCTAAAGAAGGTAATTAAAATCGTTGTTTTAGACCATCTAAGAGGCTTTTTCAAATGCAAGATCATTCTAGGGAAGGTCTTGTGCTTCAATATATGGAAAACAGTTATTTCAATCCATATCTACAGACATGACTTGGATCATCTACATCCCGCAATATAAAACCGCGAAACTATCTTTCGATCTCTAGGCTATTACTTTTTGTCTAGTTCTTCATTAGATGTGTAGGAACACTTCCACGGCATCGGAGATATTAACCAATAGTGACCGTAGATAATTTCGCAGTACCTCTACGAAGAGCATCCTAGTGATGAAGTTGGATACCTTACCCAACGAGAGTTCCCGATGTATCTGATACACTAAGTTGTTTTTTCAGCAGATGCAAACCTTGGAACTGCCATTCGGACTATTATTCCTCGCACAGTCCACGTCGACTAGATCTCTTATCTAATAGCACCGTGGAGGTAAAACTTCTCACCTTTGTCTGCTGTACAAAAACAAACCAAAAAAAGCCCCGCCTCGAGTGACTCTTAGTAAGCCCTTAGGCATCACTGTAAAGAAAGAAGCCCTAATTTTGGCATAGCGATACCAAGTATTGGGCCATCAGGGATTAACCGCGTCCCAGAACCAATTGACTAGAACCACAATCAGATTTAAGTATTTCCGCGGAGCTCAGATCTGCTCAGATCGGCACGTTCCATGCGGGCTGAGCTCGTCCCTATCGCGATTGACTCGGCATCCAATGAGGAGGCTCGCGGTTATCAACAATATGAATTCTTGGCCATCGTGGAGCACAAGGCCCCCAGACTCGATATAATGTTATGGAGTAAGCTTGGAATTTTCAATTGAAGCTCCGCGGAGTTATATTAAGTAGATTGGTTCATACGACCAAGGTTTCCATCCAATCATGGCACTTGGCATAGTATATATCCTAGACTGTTATAGGTCGTTCTAATGCATACCTTATCTCTATCAGAATTGCAGGGCAGGATACTACGGAAGTTCCAGGAATGAGGTCTGAGGCACTAATTAAGTTTAGCATCCAAGGATCTGATGATCCTTGCGGCAACCTTGTCCTTGCGTGTTATCAAATCAGTGCCCTAAGATATACTCGGTGGTAACTTTTGACCAACTGTTTTGGGTTGACAGCACGGAGCTATCAGCGATAATTGGACGACTTGACAGGCAATAGGAATATCAGACTGATTGTTGTTCCATGTGTCATGACAAGATACATGTGAGATGTCTGCTTCAGCACACACATCACAAACAACGTCTATATAGATGCGAACATCAATTCTTTTTTCACCTTTCACCTTTCTCCTATATTTCCAAAACTATTCTTGTTTAAATTTAATTAATAAAGTTATATCAAGTTATCTGCGCCTTTGTTGTTAAAACATCACCTCCCGAGCCTACCTCTACCTCATCGCTCGACTATACAAAGTGCCCATACACAGTGCCTACCAAAATGGCAACCAGCTTTGTTAAACGTCTCTTTGCATCACCGGAAATCAATCCAAGTACACGCAAAGCCAAATCTATTCCCGTATTGAACCCTATCGATCAATATGGACGGGTGTTCTTCTTTTCATGGCTTGGCTTCATGGTGGCATTCCTGTCATGGTATGCCTTTCCACCACTGGTAAGTCCATGATACAATTGCAACGTGTTTGATATAAGAGTTATTCTCTAATGTAATTCCTCTTCCCAGTTGAGCGTGACCATCAAAAAAGACTTGAACATGACACAAGATGATGTCGCCAACTCAAACATCGTCGCACTTCTGGCAACGTAAGTACTAGAGCATGGAATTAATCGAAGAAACACCTCTCTGACCTGTAAAGTCTACTCGTCCGATTTGTTGCAGGGCCACTCTGTGATCGCTTTGGCCCACGCTTGGTTTTCGTGGGACTACTCTTATGCGGAGCCATTCCTACAGCCATGGCCGGTCTCGTCACCGGTCCCAAGGGCCTGATAGCTCTTCGATTTTTCGTTGGAATTTTGGGAGGAACATTTGTCCCATGCCAGGTCTGGTGCACTGGTTTCTTCGACAAGAGTATTGTCGGCACTGCCAATTCCCTTGCCGGAGGCTGGGGTAATGCAGGCGGAGGTATCACATAGTAGGTATCCCCCTTTTCTCCTTTTAACACTATGAACAAACTAACGAATCAATGCAGCTTTTTGATGCCCGCCATCTATGACTCTCTCGTCCACTCCCGCGGCCTTTCTTCTCACAAAGCGTGGCGTGTCGCCTACGTCGTCCCATTCATCATTATCACCGTCATCGCACTAGCCATGTTGCTCCTTTGCGAGGATACCCCAACAGGAAAGTGGTCTGAGAGACACCTCTGGATAAAAGAATCAAACGGCACCACCATGACCACCGACGGCAACATCGTCGACATCAACTCCGCCAATTTCACAAGCGGAATGACGACCCCCCACAACGCCGCAGCAATCGATATCGAAAAGAAAGGCGCCCAGTCACCACAAGCCAAAGACGCCGAAACATCAACAATAGGCCACCAGATAGACCTCTTCAAACAAGAGACAGTTGTCTCCCCGACTCGCCGAGAAGCCCTGAACGTGGCTCTGAGTCTATCCACAATGGCTGTAGCAATCCCCTACGCCTGCTCGTTTGGCTCAGAGCTAGCAGTCAACTCGATCCTGGGATCTTACTACACAGAGACCTTCCCACACATGGACCAAACAAAATCGGGACAGTGGGCTGCCATGTTCGGCCTGCTGAACGTTGTCTTCCGGCCCGCTGGCGGGCTATTCGGGGACTTAGTTTACCGGTACACAGACAAGGTCTGGTCCAAGAAGCTTCTGGTGACCTTTTTGGGTGTCGCGATGGGGGCTTTCCAGCTTGCGATCGGATTATCGAACCCGTCCACCGAGGCGGCCATGTTTGGTCTTATCGCAGGACTAGCGTTCTTTCTCGAGGCGTCTAATGGAGCCAACTTCGCTCTTGTGCCTCATGTGCATCCTTTTGCTAATGGTATGTGGGACCATTCGTACTCTCTAAATGGCGTTTTTAAAGCTAACATCTCTTGTCACTAGGCATTGTTTCTGGAATTGTTGGTGGTTTTGGAAACCTTGGTGGAATTATCTTTGCTATCATTTTTAGATACAACGGGTCAAGCTACGGGCGATCGTTGTGGATCATCGGCGTTATATCTATGGCAGCCAATATGGCCGTCTGCTGGATTCGCCCTGTTCCCAAGAGCGAGACGCTTTCATGAGAGATTTATTATTATGTTTTTAAAATTACGAATACCAAATTGAATCTATTAATGCTCTTCTATACATTCAGTTCTAATACAATTAACTTAGGATTTTGTAAAGTGGCTTTTGTAAAAATGAAGCTTAATTGGACCTTGGCGGCCTCTGTGTAAGGGCTTGAAGCAAAGCCATGATCCCCTCCATTGTAGCAGCCATGCTATCAATTCGAGCTTCTAGCCTAGTGATATCTTCCTTTTTTGCCCCGTCTGAGGCCTCGATAGCCGCTCGACTATTCATCATTCTAAGAAATAAGGCCATTTCTGTTTGTAGTGATGGCGTGGAAGGCGCTGGCGAAGGAGGTAGTGTTCGTGGCCGGGCTGTTGGACGCTCACTTTCTATATTATAGTTAGTAAAATACATGTTTAAATATACTAGTTCTGACACACCTTCCACCGTAGAAATTTCCGGATCCCTAGGTCTTTTATCCCTTACTCGTTGCACTAATCCACCAGCTACATCATTCCGCACAGAGTCGGTATGTGTCTGAACCTGAGCATCCGCACGAGCAGCGAGCGCCTTTCGTCGTTCCTCTGCTACTATTTTCTCTTGAAGCGCTTGGTATATCTCATTCGTAACGTCAAAAATAGCAGCTTCAGTAGCGTTCATTTTAGGTCGGGCAGTTTCTGGTGTAGCAATTATAGCAGAATGCTCTTTTAGCCTATCAGTGATGTGCTTATGAACGGTTTGATGATTGACATTCCGCCCAGTATCCGCCCTCCACACTTCTGCAATCGCCTCATAAAGAACGGCATTTCCCTTCAGGGTAGTAAACCGATCTTTATAGTTGACGGCAATGCGTAATATGTTGAGATCATCTTCAGTTGTAAGAGGCGAAGCTCTGGTATTTTTAATAGCAGTCTGACTAGCAGTTGGGCTGACAGTTTGACTAGGCGTTGGCCCAGCTGGAGAGGTAAATTGCACCTGCCAGGGAGTTGGTCGAGCATGCCAGCCCCTAATCACGGGGGGTATTGAGCCTGATTGAGGTTCAAAGGTGGTCCTCTCGTGGGGAGGTAGATCATTCTGCGGGGTTGTCCCTTGGGTTTCGGTTCTATCAGCCATATGTAATAGTGTGGTGAATGGTGAGGTATAAAAATGCAGACGATTCAGACATCCCACCTCGGGAGCATTTGGTGAAAGGGTCAGAATGCCAAGAAATATAGAGTGGGCCCTGAATTGCTTTCCGCCTTCCTAATGTGGATGGCAACTAAACCGAATTAGGTGCAAGCGAGCCGAGCCGAGTATTTCCCCCTCGGCTGTGTTGGCTTTGGCAATGAGAACGGCCTCGTTGAATATCTTAAGATTGTCTGGGAAAACATTTTGGCTCCGAAGAAATACCTCTTTTCGTGTCTCAGCGATGTGGCACCGAGGCAACACCATAGTGACATTAGGCTTCCTAAGCTTGATACCCCGTTGGCTAGTCGAAGAATGCATGGGTAATTCTTAAGAGGTTTCTATAGCTATCCCCGCTAGCTTATGTTGGTCTTTCCACACATGATTAGAGTCAGAGCTGAAATTCTCTATAAGTGTAACTCGTAGCTCAATTAGACGATTTGAGATCCAAAGGAATCGGTCCTGCCTTGTAGTTCAAGCCCATTTTCTTAAAACACCAAGCGAAACCTTTCGAGGAGCTTTTGATCTTCACTCTTTGTGTTCTCCTCCAGGTCCTATTTACATACAGTGTTGACTACCTAATACTTCAACTACATCCATATAGTATGTGCTATCTACGTCTTTATTGTACAACTAGTAATATCACGATGCATGACCGTATTGATTCAAGCTCCAGCCTTCATGCATGTGGAGATAATGCCAAGCTCTCCCCGGGTTAGCGCACTCCGAGTGCGGGTTGAAGCTAGAGCGAGAGAGGGGCATAAAAGGCAACGAGTTGATTTACCGGTTTTTTCTTGCACTCTACTCTAATTCCAAAATAAACGAAGCTCACTTCGATTTCTATACTAAACATCTTGTCATGGCTCAACCTCAACCCCGCCGCTTCGCCCAGATCGTCCATCTCAAGCCCTCCGCTGTCGCAGCATACAAGGAGTGCCACGCCAATGTCTGGCCCGAGATCCTTCAAAAGATCAAGGAGTGCAACATCATAGATTGTAGGTTTCAATGTCAACAAATTCGTATAAGCACAATGTATGTTCAAGCTGGCTGACAGTGTATACTTGCGCCGATGCAGACTCCATCTACTTCGATGGCGATCGGACCCTTTTCGCGACTTTCAAGTATGTCGGCAATGACTACGAAGCTGATATGGAGAGCATGCGATCATTGCCGAAGATGAGAGAGTGGTGGAACATGACTGATGGGATGCAGGTGGGTTAAGGATTCAACACAAATGGACTAGACGCTAACCCGAATAATCCGGTATTAGGAGAGCCCCGTCCCCGGAGCCGTGGGCAGTGCGGAGGGTCCAGGGTGGTGGAAGCCCTTGGAAGAAGTGTTTTACACAGAGTGAATCCTTCGGCCATTTCGAAGATGGTTGAACTTGTACATAGCCACAGATTCCCTGTTAAACAGTCGATTATCGGAAAAATTGGTCAATCTTTCTTTGTTTCGTGTCATGTGCGGCGGTTCCAACGCCACCCCTAGTGCGATGGAGATTGGCAAGATGTTTCTTCTCGTCAATGCTCAGAACAAAAAACGCGAAGCCTGGCATGGCAGTAGGCAGCATATTCATTTCTGTCGCGTTTGGAGTAATCAGTATCGTCATGTAGCCGGTGTTTGACCAGACAGGCTTCCTATGAAGCGTGGTCATATCGGTGTTACAACCCCCGGGAGTAACTTTGGTGTCGGGCGGACTGAAGATCTCAGTAAAATATGTCCATATCTCTTGAAGAATAATGCCGTGAGCAACAACTGCGATATTTTGTTGGCCGTGTGGGTCACGCATCAGTAGAGGGAGAAGGTGTTCGTCGAAAAAGTTTTCAGCTCTCTTTCTCATCGACGCTTTTGATTCGGGCATTACCCAATCTCGCGGCCTTGAAATTGGAGGAGGAGTCTTCCAGAAGCGGCCTTCCATTGATCCGTAATCTTTCTCTCGTAGATTCCGAGTCAATATCGGTTGCAGGGGTGCTTCGCCGGAAGGTGAAACCTGTGCACGGCAGACCCCCTCGGCTGTAATCCTTGCTCGGCTTAAGTCTGAAGAGAACACCGTCATGAACTTAGTTGAATTGGAGACGAAATGCTGAGCAAGGCAATCGATCTGGGCCATCCCATGGTTGGTCAGTGCCGAGTCAGTGGTGCCCGCCCTATCACAAGAAGTCAGTGCGAGTCAAGTGGGAATGCCAAATCTGAAATACATGGGTTCCTACAAAACTTTTCCAACATTATGCACTGTTTCCGCATGGCGAATTAGATATAACTGCATTGCGATATAAGAAGCTGGTAAGGTTGAAGCAAGGGGAGATCTGTATTCTGGGAGACAGAGGAAGAAATTGGAGTGAAACGGATGAAGAGGATTCTATATAACTAATGACCTAGAAGCAAACATTGTGTCCTGAGGATCATCAACAAAGAACAAATGAGTTGATGTTGGGAACAAGGTGGTCTTGACGCAAAACGCTAGCCGTTTTAGGAGATGTCTGATGCCTCAGAATTCAGGGAACAGTTTAGGCTCTGCGACGAATGGCTAGCTTTGTTTATGTATCTACAGATTTAGCCACTGTGTATAATTTATGTCTTAGTTATGGTTAACAAAAACTCTGCGCACTAGGGAAAAAACAACAGAGTTGTACCTAGATAAATAGTGGCCATCGATGGATCTGCGTACAATGTAAGTGGGTTTCTAAAACGCGTCGCGTCGTATCTGATCTCCCCACATTTCAACTTCGCGTAACTTTTGCTTCCCCTAACTATCGCATTGTCCTTATGTGCCTAGGACTAAACAGCTACACCGAGTGGGTCGCCTATTACAAAATCATCTCTTGTCAATTCTATACATGTTAATTCATCTCCGAACTTGCTAGGCTGAATCATATCTCCATCGCCAACACTCTGTGCCACTCCCTTCAACAATGTCAAGAATACCAGAAAGACCGGTTTTTCATGACCTAGTTTCCCCAACCCGGAGCACAGAAGGAACGGAAGGATCCAATACAATGAATTGGGACTATTTCCCGTCGCCGAGGCCCCCGTGTTCGTCGGTATCTCTCCTTCAAATCTGCATAGATTACAAAAATTTATACGGGCGGCCGTCCATCAACAATCATTATTTGGAAACTGTCAGTTATGCCTCTGGCTGGAAGCCATCAGATATCAAGTCCTTTCTTCAGAACAGAATGGCAGAATACCGCGTGCATGATCATACCATTCGGCCTGTAGACCCTGACGGTTACCGAGTCGAAGCACTTTCATGGCAAATGGCGGAGCACATTGCTCATATCAAATTCTTAGACCAGATGCGACGCTCCGCACTTGAATTCCGATCTCCGACACCTGTTCCTGAACACAGTATGTCTGGGCAAGACATCGAAGAAGCCATATTGAAGCGGGTCGAGTTAGCAACAATGCGCTGCGACTTTGATCAGGCCAGATGGCTCCTGCTTCACATCAAGGACGAGCAGAAAGCTGAACCACGCATCAAAGAGTTGGAGTCCAATATAAAACTACATGACCAAAGTGAGAAGCACTTGGAAATGGAAAGTGCGAAAGCAGAGAGTGACGGCGAATGGGAGAAAGCCAGGTCCTCCCTAACTTTGATGAAGAACAAGGTGAGATCGGGACAACTCCTTGTGGGGTTGGAAAAGAGACAAGCGATACAAGACAAGTACAACAGAGGTCTTCAAGAAGAGGTTGTAATAGCACAATTTGTTCATCGTGACTTGGCCAAGGCCTGCTCTCTGGTGTCTGAGATGAAAGGCAAGAGGCCCAAAGCATTCGTGGCTTTATTCAAGTGCAACGAGGCTTTGGCTAAGGACGACTTCAGCGGGGCGAGGTCTATACTTTCGGACCCGCAACTGGCATCGGCCCACATGGCATTGAATCCTATGGTACACCTTGCAGAAGCCCTGCACAATGATGATCAAGAGAAAATCACTTCTCTGTCTCTGCTTCTAGAAGTGGATGGCCAGAAATTTCAGGAACTTCTCTTGAACTCATCAGCCGGTCTTAGTGCAGAGAGGTGCGATGGCCATGTCGAGGCCCCGAGCTTGCTATCTGCTCAACATGCGGTCTCGTCACCTGATTACTACAATCTTTTTCAGAAACGAAGCGAAGAAGAATCGAAGCTTGGTAACTGGGATGAAGCCAAGAATTTGCTGCTCAAGATACCTGACAAGACCGTCTCCGGACCACTTCTCAGAAAATTGGAAGCGGAACGATCAGCATTTTACGAGAAGGACAAGGAGTTGGAAAAGAAAGCTAAAGAAGCAGAGATGAACGATGACTGGGAGGAGGCAAGATCTTTCCTATCTCGTATCAAAAGCGATATTGGCAAGTTCCTCCTTGCAGCATTGGCCTACAGCGAGGCACGGTTGAGCTTCGAAGACAAGCACATGGAAATGCTTGTTCAGCTCCAGAAGGAATATCCCGATCCTCGCCTCGAACAGGTGAAATACACACAGTACTTTGAATACGCAGACCTGAAAGGGCCCCCACTGAGAGCCACTGACCTGCATAGTCTTTTCGTTGGAGAAAAGATGTGTGGAACGGGTGTTCTCTGGAGCGAGCCTGATGATTTCCGCAAGGTGTTCGAGATGATGGCTGAAGATAAGCGCGATGCCTACGACAGGGCATGGTATGGGCTACCAGCTCCAAACATGCAATTTTTGACTGCGTCCCCAAGTCAGGCCCAGGAAATTCACATTGCCGAGGAGTCGCCTTCATCAGAAAGCATGCAGGCAAGGCTTCGTGATTGTCCAGACACCGGCGCGCCTTCATCGTCACTGCCTGCCATACCTCGTGACCCATGCATGGCAACCTTCAACGGGCAGGCGATCCGAGAGTATCAGTGGGACCGGCCTGAACTGCCGGCGTTGAGCTTTGATCAGCAGTTAGTCCTATTGCAAATCTGCCTTGTTCACAAAAGCCGTTACACAAAGTCTCAAGGCAACACCAACTTTTGGCACCGTGTTGCTGATCAATTTTGGGAGGTTGCGGGCTGGCACTGGAAGCGTATCAGGACGTTCGTGCAGACAAAGTTACGTACTACGAGTGATCGTGGAACTCAAATGGCACCACTCTTGGATGAATTGCGCTCTCATATCCGCGCCATCGGTCATCCGAATAATCCAAGCAGCGTGGCCCATTCAAGTCCGGGGCCGCTGGCACTTCAAGACCCAGTAGGAAGTCTTCCTGGGCAAGGCTCTGCGGATCGGACACTCTCTCCGACTGGATTCGGCGGCGGGGTCAGTTCGGATAGTATGGCTCAAAGAAGATTGGCCGGGTCGAGTTCGCGGCCCTCAGACCTTCTATCCTCGGTAGAACGTCTTCCTGCGCAGAGCGCTGCGAAGCGAACATTCTCACAGACTGGGTTCGATGATGAGATCAGTTCGGATGGTAGGCAACATCATTCCCGTAGACTGTCATCGAGACATAGTCACTTATTATCCACGTCGAATGACGATATGCCTTCGCATCCTCCCTCGCGACCCCGATATACCGGCCCGGCTAGCTCTTCTACTCGCACACACACACAACCTTTGCTCACAGAGGCCTCCGTGCAATCTCTTATAGCGAAGAGCAACGAAGCGAAAGAGCGGCATGATTTCGATAAAGCCAAGTCTCTGCTGCTTCAGATCCCAGACAAGAAAACTTTCGAACCTCTCCTCGAGGAATTGGACAAGGCTCGCGAAAGTCAGATAAAAACCAACAAAGACATCGAAAGACAAGCCAGAGAAGCCGAGTTGAAGGGTGATTGGAAAACCGCCAAGGTTCTACTATCTCGCGTTGTGGGCGAGGATGGCTCTTTCCTTCTCCTGGCATTGGAGTACAGTCGAACAAGGCTAGAAGGGGGAGGATGGGACGTAAGTGACGAAATTGAACCAAGCCACTACTTGGAGCAGCTCAAGAAGAAATACCCCCATCCAAGTCTTAAACAGGTGGAGCTTGACCAAGAATTTGAGTATGCGAAAGAGACCGGCAACCCACAAAGGATCGGTCATCATCAGGGGATGCTTCGTGCCTACAAAAGGAAGTCCGGGTCTTTCTGGGAAGAACCGGATGATTTCCGCAAGGCATTCTCCATTATGGCTGTAGACAGGCGGCATGCTCGTGACAAGGCTTGGTACGCACACCCACCTCGCGCTAGGAAAACAGACCTTGGGTCTCCATCTCGACCTCAACCTGGTTCTGGCTCTGGTCTTGATTCTCGTGCTGGTCTTGGATCAGAGACAGAAGCCCGATCTCAATCCCAATCTCGACCTCAGCCTCGGCAGCTAGATTCCATCCTAGGAAGAGCGCGGACACAAGCCCGATCTCAGCCACAATCCCCACAACCTGATATCGAAAAAGAAGTCGCTTTGCTAGACAAGGCACGGAAAAAGCTATTCAAGAGTCGAGACAAGATCAAAGCTGTTCTACGCCAGGGAGCGAGCGAAGAATGCAAAGAAGCCCTCAAAGCAGTGGAGCTCAGTACTGCAATGCTTATGGGCGACTTGGAGGAGTCAGTGACTTCACTGCTGGCCCAGGCTGATGACGAGTCGGATCATGAAGCGGATGAATGTGTATACCAATTTCAAAAAGGACTGCTGCTTTTTATGGAAGACGAGATGAGAGCCAACGAGGAAAAGTTTGAGTCTCTGATGAATCAAATGCCGAGAAATAGCAGCCAAACCAGGAGCCTCCGCAAGCAATTTGCTGAAGCGCAAGCCAAGAAGGCTCGCTATCTTCAAAGATGCAGGGCTACACTTGACGCCGGAGGGAGGTTGGATGATGTGGAACCAGAAGAGTGACTCGAATCATCAAGCTGATGACGATGGGGTCAAGGAGGTGGGGGGATGATTGGAGTCAGAATGGATTGGGTGAAATATGTACAACACAAACCTGAGCAGAGCAAAAAGCCTAGCATCTATAATTTAACAAGAATGATTTTAACCCGATGTGTTTCAACCAAGTTTTTCTCCAGACTCCTCCAACTCCTTTAACTCCTTCACATCTAACTCCGAAGAGCCAACTATTTCGTCCCCGAGAATTCGAACCTCCCCAGTCGTAGCCAGCCCAGAACGCCAATCTTCCTCAGCCGGTGGGGTCCGTTCCGCAGCACTATCGAACAGCCCGTCAGCAACCAGCACAAACTAGCGGTGACCAAAAAAAGCCATCAACCAGAGATTCCTACCTATGCTCCCGATCCTCGGTCTCCTTCGTCCACTCCTCGGGAAGCGGCGGGCGCAGTGTATCTGCGGTATTATTCAACTCATCAGGCCCCGCAGTGCGGCCCATATTGTACCGCCCGTGATCTGACTCGAGTTCCGGCTCCGGTGTCTCTTCGTTGATCGCGTCCAGAGCTGAATCTGGCGTTTGTGGTTCGAGCGGTGTATTGGCGGCCTGGTCTTCGATTGGAATGTCAGAGCTCTCGTGAGCTATCCGACGTCCAACTGGCGTCGAAGTAGCACTTGCTCTGCTTGTTCTGCCATTGTCTGAGCCCTTGGCGGATTGCTTGCGGCTGTGGTTCCGGTTCTGAGGGGTTTCTGCCCGGTGGGTGGGTTGACACCAAGGACAATCGAATTTGGCGGCGTTGATGTGGTGCCAGCTTGCGTGTGTATGTTGTTGATATCTTCTCATGATGAATTGTGTGGATATAGCTGTGTAGGTGGGGGGAAATATATGTATCCAAAGCATACACAAGGGGTGAAAATGATTATGATCTCATGTTTTCGGGATCAAACGGCTTTTTAAAGCGGGGATTAATGGCGAACTTTGGAACTATCGTATCAAGCCTTCCTTTTTTTTGCTTTTTTTTGGTTTTTTTTTGCATCCTTACTGCTTGAACAGCCACCAAGTTGTTGCGCTGGCAATGCACTCGTGGGGTTGGGAGCCACTTGTCACAACATTGGCGATGGCGTCGATCTAATTTGACTAGGCTACTTTTACTTGCACAAGTCGTATGGCATGATGCACTTGCAAAATCATACAATCGTACAATCATAAACTCGCGGTAAACTACGCTTTACAGATCCTAACTACGGGCAACTGTAAGGAGGCCAATGAGGGAACAAGACAGATGGACATTGAGGGGAGCAGTTAGAACTGAGTAAAGAAAATTGCCTTGAATGAACACCGAACTAATTGCTCCCAGGAGAAAACCCCCTTCCAAAATAAAAATAAAAAAAGTGGTATGTGCCATGATCCGTCAAAAACTACATCACATGAATTAAACGCCGGCAGTAGCCCGTTCCCTCAATTGAAGATATTGGTAGGAACTTTTGGTCGGAAAGATAGGAAGCGAGACGCTTAAGCAGCGAGCTTGCGGATCTTCTCCTCGACGCGAGCCTTGCGCTCGGCGTGGGTGAGGCGGTTGACCTTGTACTTCTTGGACTCGGCCTTCCACTCCTCCTTGGTCTTCTTGGGACCAGCATCCTCATCGGCCTTGAAGGGGTCCTCACGGATGGCCTTGTGGGCATCGGCGTAGATCTCCTCGAGGTCACCAGCGTCAATCTCGTTCTCGATGTACTTGACGAACTGGGACTTGTAGCGCTCCTCATCCTCATCGGCAAGGGTCTCCATGTACTCGGAGACGTGGGAACCGTGGATGTAGTTCTTGAGGGTCTCGGCGTCGAGCTCCTCGGACTCGATGTCGTAGCCGGGGAAACGGCGGTCGGAGTGGGGGATGAAGATACCACCGTCCGAGGCACCCTTCATGGCAGCGAAGACACGGTTACCGGTGGAGGTGCGGACGAGACCAACATCGAGGAAGGCCTTGAAGGGGCGGCGCTCGCCATCGTCGGTCTCAATGGCCTCGGTGAGAGTGTGCTCACCGGTAGCCTCCTCGACACCCTTGAACTGCTCGTCAAGGTTGAGCTTCTTGAGGACACGGCGGGCAAGGAGCAGACCGGTGGCGTAGGCAGCAGCCCAGTTGGTAAGACCCTGGTCGATACCGTACTTGGGGAGCTCGTGGGCGTAGGCAGCGGCGAAAACCTTGTCACCGGTGACCTCAGAGTAGACGATCTGGGTGACGATGTCGCGGTTGGTGAAGCGAACAACCATGCGGTACTTGGGCGCGTTGTACTTGTTCTTGGCCTGGGTGATCAGGCGCTTGCGAGCATAGTAGTCGGTCTTACCCTCGCGGCGGCGACGGTACTTAGTCTGGAAGCGACTATAATTGAAAAAAAAAAAATGTCAGCAAACAGATATCTCGGAAGGAAAATTGCCATCTAAAGGATTTAACTCACCTGAAGTAGGCGTTGTTCTTGACGGTCTTGGTGAAAGGCTGTAGAGCAAGATCGCGAGTCAGCAATTAACGCTTCAGAAATTACGCCGAAGCAACTTGCAGGGACCCGGCTCCGATAGGAGATAGGAATCGGAGAGAGAATAAAAGAAGGGAATGCATAATGACTTTTCAGCCATCAGCGATCGAACTCACCATTTTGACGGGGTGTCGAGGGCGCTGGAGATGGACGAAGAAGAGGAAGTGGGAAATTTCGCGGGTCGACTTTGTGCGGGATTTCGCTTAGCGTCTGGCTGCATCCCCCGCCAGAAATTGAGGTCGGCGACGAGTGGGAACATCAACTTTCTGAATGAAAAAGAAAAGAAAAACAATGATAAATTCAATAAAATAGGAAAAATTAAGAAAGTTAAGAAAAGATTCAAGATTTCTTATTCTCCATCTTTTCTACATCTCAAACATGATATTCTTCTTGAAATACCCAATTTCCAAGTAGAACGCCTCACAACCGTGCCTTGTCCTCGTCCAACAACTGAAGGCCTGTGATCTTCTCCAGTTCCCTGACAGCATCTTGGGTCTTTCCAAGTGTGACTTTGACCGTACGCATGCCAGCGTTCTTAGCGCCCTTCAAGTTCTCGCCAATGTCATCGAAGAACACAACATCGTCGGGATTAGATCCGACCAGTCCTCGCTTCTTAGCTAAAGTATCCATTTCTTGTAACGCCACCTGGTAGATTTTTGGGTCGGGTTTGCGAAGACCTGTGTGCGCAGACGAGATGAAGAAATCGAATTGCTTCTTAACGTCAGATGCGTCATTATATACATGCCCGTCGGGGAATATAACGGTGTTGGATAGAGCGCCCATCAGGAACTGACCCGACTCTCTCAATTTCCTCAGAGCTGGGTACATATAGCGGTCTGGTGTACGAGATACCCGCATCATCTCCCAGAAGAGCCATTCTGCATCCACCGTTGGCAGAGGAGGGATGGTAGAATCACTTGTGCCTTGTTTCTTTTGAAGTTTTTGGTGGAATTGGTTCCACAGCTCGGGGTCTCTTAGGTCCGCATTGAACCCCGCGAAGAAGTCGGCGTCCAACTTGATGTCGCCTCGCTCAAGCTTGTGCCAGCTACCACTCGGCGCCGTTCGCGAGATACTGAAATTGACCCATCCGGGTGGGATGTTTTGGGCAATTTCATAGTCAAGAATAGCTTGAAACGGAGATACAACCTAGAGGTTCGTCAGATATATATATCTTCATTTCCGGGTCAAAGTGGCTGACTTACACACACTCCTCCAATGTCAAACAGGAGGCCCACCGGCCGCTTGATCTCTGCCATCTTGGGATGAAAGTGGGACTGCTGGTGATAGTAAGAAACACTGCAATACATGCTACAGTTTATTTCTAGCTCATAATCTAAACGAGTTGCGACCTTTAAATTGCGAATTGAATTACTGATCTGAACCTAAAAGACGGTCAGTTTGCCGAGGTACAAGTCCAAACTATCACTGCATTTGGCTGATAACCGAATACAGCCAAAACCGATGATTAGTAATATTGATGCCTGAACATTGGCCCCTGAATTCTTGAATCTCAAGGTCGACAAGGTGTAACATATTGCTACCATTCATAATATTCATTGTATGGGTTATGTAAATATTTACCAAGTGTACGGCAGCATTTAGAAACTATCGCGGCGAATGCGGACGTACCCAGGCAAGAAATCTATAAATATATAAATGTGCTGTAGTTGATTTTCTAAGGTTGGGGAAGCAAGACTTCGAAGAATACTGCAAGACACTA
Organism: Penicillium italicum; assembly: GCA_002116305.1. NCBI lineage: Eukaryota > Fungi > Ascomycota > Eurotiomycetes > Eurotiales > Aspergillaceae > Penicillium > Penicillium italicum. Next base: position 50,536 of record LWEC01000560.1, on the reverse strand, counting down.
GGTATACGAAAGTAGCTAAGAAGAAGTTAGTTAAACGATAATTGCATGTAAACCGTGTATACAAACGATGGAAATGACGAAGCGCTACATGTCTATGGAAAGATGATATGTGATTGGTTCACTACTATACCTTTCTGATACGACGCTATTAGTTGCAAAAGGCTATGAGAAAGAGTATGGAGTACATATCCTTATGTTCAACTTTCTTCTAATTGCGTGATCTACATAACTGTACAACCATACCTGGACAAGCGACAGCTGCTCACACTCTTCCCTGCGATGGAGATAGGTTTCCATCCACATGGACGTTCTTCAGCAAGCTCTTTAGGACTCTTCATTTTGTTACAAGGCCAACAGTGTCAAAGAAGACCGGGAATGAATCTCCAGGTGGAGCGATGCCAGTCCTCCCATTTCCCCCCAAATCTTTGCCTCAGCATATCCTCCTCATCTCGTACTCTTACTGCCAAAGTCCAGAAAACACCTCCCATAACTGCCACGCTGATGCCAACTCCCAACCCTTCCAATTGAGATAACACCGCCCCAGGAATCCAGCAGGCCGGTGTTGCATCCCATCGAAGGAACAGTATCGCACCTCCTAGACATATCATTGCTAGTCCTGTATAGCTAGGGTGCTGAATCCAGCTATAGATCCCCGTAGTCACCAGATGAGGGGGCGGCGCAAGATGGAACGTGAAGCATTTGCCTAGGCCGCCGTAAGCACGGAGGCGCACATATGCGCCGACGTAAATCAAGAGGAGCGCGATGAACGATAGTTGATTCCAAGCGAAGAGCTCCGGATTGGTGCTCCGGGCCAGCGGGCACATTTGCGACATGCGAGCAGGGGCGTAGTGGGCAACCCCTGCGAGGAACCCATGGTAGATGACCGGAGTTATGCAAACTCGGCGCGCAATTGTCGAGAACTTCCCTGAAATGAAGCTGATGCGATCTGTACTGTGTCGATGTTTCTTCTCTGGGGTCGGATTTGGGGGCGTGGCACAAAGCATGGCAAAATAACCCGCTGTCATCATGGCGATGGCGAGGAACGCCGAGGCTGGTTCAAGCATTTTGCGTCTCAGGGATGTTGATCAGGAGACAATTGGGTAGCGTCTTAACAGCGCCGGGAGAACAGATGCTTTATACTTTGTAGAGTGGCCCATCGTTATCCCTTGCGTTTTTATCGCACTGGTGTGAGGCGCTAAGTTGAAAATTGCTTTTTCGGCCATTCATATAAAGACTTAGGTCCAATTAAAGTTGTCATCGGATGCCCGAGGATGTCCGAGGGAGATCTATCGTGGTCTTGGGGATCGTGTGGGGGAAAATAATATTAAACTCTCCCCTAGCTTGTTGCATTGCATACCATTGCATAACATGAAGTCTATCACGGAGATCGTCGGTCGCGTTTAAATTTGAGAGAATCCGACGATCTACCCGATCGTCCATAATTAAATGCCTTTTTAGTAGCTATTGGCAGATGTAGAACGCAGTTCTCTACAATAGGTTCTCGCTCAAACCGTCTCTGCCTCCCGAAAAGAGAGTTGTCGGTCTCCTCGAAATGGAATAAGGGACAATTTAGTCACGTAATCTAGACAGTCATTGTTTTTTCTTAAACGAGAAGCCTGTCAAATACATTATAGTTCTCAAAACGACTATTCATGTCCAGTAAGAAAATCCAACCCAAGAAATTGCAATGGCCGATGATCATTGCTAGCCACTGCCGAATTGTTCATATGGACTTGGAAAATACGTGGCCGTGGCCAAGGAAACAAAATTTGCTTTATTTCTCGGGCTAGATAGCTTGCTCCTCAGAGTATAGGACTCTAATCTATCCAAAATTTGTCTAATTGTCCTCTTTCTCGACACCATGAAACAACTTCAGCATACCCCTGGCAGCATGCTCCCCGAGGACATCCAGAGTGCTCATTCCCATCATCTCAAGCACACTGATATCAAATTCAAACGTCATCTTCCACCACTGTCTCACCTCGATTGCCACGAGGGAATCCATACCGAGATCTGATAAAGAGCACCACGTATGCAGGTCTTCCTCTGACTTCAGCAGGAAGCTAAACACTTTCTTTCCGATTTCGACAGCCAGAAAGTGAGCCGAATCGGGCTGAGCCAACAAAGCCGGATTGCTCTTCGCCGAAGAAATGAAGGATCTGAGACCGTCACTAGTGGAAGTGCTTGATTTGTTGCCGGTAGCTCCTTTGTTGTGGAAGACCGCCGTCCGCATATCCTTCTTCCAAAGAGCACGGTTTCCGGGATCACTGATGGGCACTCTGCTGCGAAGCCCAATGCAAAAGTTGTTTGAGGTAAAGGGATTCGACTTGTTCGTTGTCGATTTGATGGCCAACTCCATTCCCTCAAAGAGCTCGCATACAGAGATTGTATCACCCATAATACCAGTGGCCTTGAACCGTTGCATGATAGATTCGCGAACAGCGAGGCAGCCCACTTCCTCAACCGCCCCTATCGCAATCGCGCAAGCTGGCAATCCCAAGCTCAAGCGATACTGAGAGAATGCATCCAAGAAAGTGTTCGCGCCGGCATAGTTGCTTTGACCAGGCTGCCCAAACATACCAGAAAGGGAACTGAAAAGAACGAAGAAGTCAAGTTCTGCGTCGGCCGAGACAGCTGCATTGTGGAGGTTCCAGGTTCCGTTGACCTTGGGATCCACGGCTACGTTCCAGTCCTCCAGGGTCATACGTGTCAAATTTTGATCACGATTCACCATGGACATCTGGAAGATACCCTTCAGTTGGCCCTGAGCTTGCTTGATGGATTTGTTTACATCATCAAGGTTCAATACGGTACCCTGCACAAAGTCGGCGCGGCATCCCATACTAGCCAGCTCTCGAGCAAACTCTAGGTGCTCCTGTTTTGTACCCGCGCTGGGAGAAAGGTAAATGAGGTGACGAGCGCCACGTTCCACCATCCACACAGAAAGAGAACGGCCTAAGCCTCCGAGGCCACCCACCAGGAGATATGCGCCGGAACTAGGGAACTCTGTGGGTTCTCTGCGCTTTTGTACGTTTGACACTATGCTGACTTGACCAGCCGAATCACGAATCGACACGACGATCTTGCCCAAGTGGATACCCTGCTGCATGTATCGGAATGCGTCGAGTATTTCATCAGCCTTGAAGACCTTGATTGGTCGGATCGGGTGGATATATCGGTCCCTGAGCAGTCGAACGACGCTCTTGAGTAGTCTTAGATATAAGTTAGCCATTATTCGTCGTGCAGTCAAACTCTCGTCGATACATACTGCTTCACAATGATCGGTTTCTTCGAGCAGATCTGATCCAAGTCGACGCAGCAATAGCTGCGGTTCTCAATGAAAGGACTCATGTCAAGTTTTCCAGATCCTATTAGATCTCGCTTACCAATCTCGACCATTTTTCCAAAAGCTGCAATGCACTTCCATGTAGCATGTAGCAACTCACCAGACAGTGAGTTAAGTGCCAGATCGACACCTTCACCGTTAGTCTCCCGCAGAACGTGCTCAGTAAATGAGGTATCGCGAGAATTGAAGATTCTGTTTCGAGGTATACCAAAAGTGTCCATCAGATATTTCACCTTCTGGTCATTCCCGACAGTGGCATAGATCTCAGCACCAATCATCTGAGCGAGCTGGATGGTAGCAAGACCAACCCCACCACAGGCACTGTGGATAAGAATCGACTGGGAGGATTGTCAAACCCAATTCAAGATGATGGAAAATAAGAAAGAAAAACGGTGGGAAACATACCTGTCCTTTCTGTAGATTCCCAACATTGAATATGCAATACATTGCTGTAGCAAAAACGCAAGGCATTGTAGCCGCGTCCTCGAAACTCAGCCCACCCGGAATCTTCTCACAAAGATTCTCAGAAACAACAACCTGTGTGCTGAATGAACAAGACCCCATCAACATCACACGGTCGCCCTCCTTCAGGTCCTTGACGTGAGGACCGGTACGTCGAACAATACCAGCAGCCTCGAGGCCGAATCCAACTTCCGAAGCCTCAACAATTCCCATGGCACATAGAACATCCTAAAAACTTGCGTGAGCTATTTTCGCTTCTATCTTTTGTTATAACGTGACGTACCTTGAAGTTCAAGCCAGTAGAATATGTGTTAATTTCCACATCATCACCCTCCAGTGATTCTATCCCCTGGCGGGCCCAGTGCAAAGCGCTCAGGCGACCAGGCTTACTCGTGCGCAGAGCAATAACATCACTTGCATCAGAGGTCAAGAGCTCCTCCTGCACTGCAAAGGGATGAACACGAGAAACCTGGACTGCATTTTTGACAATGGCGTATTCGAGCTCAGGTTTGAGAGCGTGGGCCTCTTGGCGCAGTTGGAAGCTTTTGAAGACATCAATGATTTTCTCGATGGAAGAATCGACATTGTCAACTTCGCAGGTGGCAAAGTCGACCAGCCTCTCGGATCGAATGGATCTCGCGATGCCATTGATCTGGCCAAATCGCGGATCGCGACACTCGATTTGCAAGAGACCGGTTACCCAGAGAATACCGCAATCTTTCACATTCTCCACTAAATCTTTGAACGACTCAAATCTCTGATGATCCATGTTTTCAAAGAAAGGCGCTTCATCATCATCAAGGAAAGCAATCACGTCTTGGCTGGCAGGTAAAGGCATGTCCTGCAGTCCGCGACAGTCAACGGCGTAGCCCCTATTTTCCAGAGCCTGAACCATGGAGCGTACGCGAGTGGATTCAGAAAGACTCAGGAGCGTCACGCGTTTCTCAGGAACAATTTCAAGCTTTGGTCTGGCCACAATCACGGCACCCAGCTGGTATGGCTCTGGTGAATCAAGAACGACAGCGTCGGGGGTGCGGAATCCAGCAGCCATAAGCTCTTTCTTCCAGCGATGAACACCCACGTAGGGCTCATCCACTCGACCATCAGCTTCACCTTGCCACCAGCCGGGTAGAGTTCCCCAAATGTAATTCACCCATTTAGAAGTTGGCGTGAGCTCGTGAAGCAAAAGCCGGCCGCTGGGTGCGAGCAGTTTACGCACATTGTTCAAACTCACGTTGAGAGATGGGGTGACGTGAAGGACGTTGGTCGCCAGGATGAGATCGTACGTACAACCATCAAAGCCCTGCTCCGAGCAGTTTTTGCTGATATCTAGGGTGGCATATTCGATATTGGGATATGAACTGAAGCGATCTTTCGCAGCAACGAAGAAGCCAGAAGAAATATCAGTGAAGGTGTAACTCGAGTATAGTGTTCTACCACCAGGCGTTAAGAGCCTCAGAACGTTGGCGGTCGACCCACCCAACCCAGCGCCGATCTCAAGGATGCGCAAATTTGGCTTGCAGTGGGCCAAGTGCTCAAAGAACTGCGACTCATCACACTGATCAATCAAGGCATACAGGCTGTTCAATGTACCATCCGATAGAAGTAGATCCAGCGCATCCACCTCACCGGTGAAAATACCTTTGACATTGCTGAAGATCTTCTGAATAGCCTTGGAAGGGACATCGGCTATGGTTTGCGACAGATCGTGGACAATGCGCTTGATTTGCTCCTCAAGGGCAGGATTGTCGAGACTTTGGAGATGTTCGAATTCACAAAGCTGCAATTGTTGGTCAATCCAAGATCGGTACTTTTGCATGTGACTCAGTGGAGTGTCTAGTCCTGCAATAACACGCTTTGTGTGAAGCATACACATGTGGAATAGCTCCGTCACGGCTCGAGTGTGGGCACTGCGATCAATCGATGGCTGGATGAGAGTATTCACGTCCATAAAATCAATGTGGGGACCCCACTCTGCGCGAGCTGTAGTTTCATCGACTTTGCCAGATGCCTGTTCATCTAGAACGGAGAGTCTGATGCCGGAGCCGTGCAGCACAAGCTTGCCATTAGAAGAAATACACTTTCCACCCCCAATGATAGAGCCATTTGGAGTGTATGATGCGGATGCTCGGACTTGAACATCTCCATGGCATCTGTAAATGCACAATTCCTCAATGTTGGTCGGCACCATCATCTTGGTAGTAGGATCGGCGTAGCCCTTGGATGCAGCAACAGTGAGCAGCTGCAGGGAGGCATCAATGATGGTCGGATGCAGATGGTAGCCCTCGCCATCTGTGGCCCTACCAATCACCTCCGACGTTGCCATTCGGGTTAGAGTATCTGACCGGATATCATCAAGGCGTTGGAATGCGGGCCCAAAGTTGAAACCACACCTGGCCATAGACCGGTAGCAGCGACGGGTATCGACTTTGCGCACAAGGGGGACAGTACTTTCTGCGCGGCAGACATTCTCGCTGTGCGCTCTAACCTCACCGAAGCAATGCTTCGTTGAAACTGTGCCAGTGTGAGAAGCGATAATGAACTCCCACCAGTCGCTGTCGAGAGAATCCGTCAAACGGCGACGGCGCATTGTAGTCATGAGTTCGACTGGCTCACTTTCTCTCAAGACAAGGGCAGTACTGACGACCACATTTCGCATCTGGAATGCTTCATTGACTCCAGTGACCTGCCGCACAGCCTCACCAACCATTCCAGCATAGGCGGCGAAAGGAAAGACAGTATCTTCGCCGACTTTGTGGTCGCGAATCCATGCCGCGTTTTCTAAATGGAAGAGATTGCGGAAAAGAACCTCAAATTCGAGACTTTCTGCCACTCGAACACCCAGAAGATCGTGATACTTGTGTTCTCGGTGTCGCCAGTTTTTGCTCAATCGAGACTCGTGCCAGAACTTCTTTGAATGATCCCAGTGGTATCTTGGAAGGTCGGGCAGAACCGAACCCTCCGGGATAACCCTACTGAAGTCAAGGCTGGCATTGAGAGCATAAAGCTTCCCAACAGCTGTCAGAAATGATTCCACGTCGTTTAGGTTGCGGATAAGTGCAGAAGCATAAGGAGAAGTGTTAGAAAGGTGGGTCTGGATTTGGCGCAGGGGACCAGCGAGAGCAGAATGCGGGCCGACCTCGAGGAATACCATGTTCTTCGCAATGTCGTGCTGAATGATGGAAGAAATGGCAGAGTGGAATAAGACGGGAGACTCCAAATTCCTCTGCCAATATCTGGACTCCAGGTTCGACTCTTGGGTGATCAGCTTGCCCTCAACACTGCTGAAAAACAACTTTTCGATTGTTCTTTCTGGGCTTTTGCTGGATATATGATTCTCGATAAAGGCATGATATTTGTCGCCTATCTCAGCCATATGGTGAGAGTGATATGCCTTGTCAACCTGTAGCTTCCTGGCTAGGACATGAGGATGGGCTTCTTTGATCCGGATCATCACAAGTTCAACCGCCTCGCAGTCACCAGCGAGAGTAACACTTTTGTTTGAGTTCTCGCAAGCAACAGTCACTCCGGGCTGTAAGAATTCTTGTACACTGCGTGAGCCAAGCCCTATCGAGGCCATAGCCCCTGCTTTGGTTTGGAGTTTGGTGACCTGGCCGCGGTAAAATGCAATTGTGATAGCCTCTTTGGCGGTGATGGCACCGGCAGCATATGCCGCAGCTATCTCGCCACTAGAGTGGCCGACAACAGCAGTAGGCTGAATACCAACAGAGGCAAATGTGTCGACCAGGGCAATTTGAATTGCCGTGCAAAGAGGCTGAGAAAATTCAGCGGAGTCAAGTCTGCTGGTTTTGGTCGGTTTCTGAAGCTCTTCCTCGATGGTCCACTCAGGAGAGTCCTTGAGGTTCCGTATATGCGCATCAAGAGATTTGATGCTTTTTTTGAAAATGGGATAAGCCGAGCTTAGGATCATGCACCGACCCATTTCTGGCCATTGGGCACCCTGGCCAGTGAAGACCATGACGATGTTGGGAGTTTCACCAGACCTAAAAGGTATCGAAGCCGTAACTTCACCAATCATGTTTGCCACAGCGAATGCTCGATGGGGTAAATGCTCTCTTCGGTTGGCTAGAGTGAAGGCCAGATGATCCACTTTACCAGGATGTTTTTGGATGTAATCTTTACAACTAACAGTCATTTTCTTCAGCGATTCAGCATTGTTGGCGGAATAAATAAGTAGCTGTGGGGAGGTAGTAGGCCGATCGGGAATGGGAGAGACACCGAAGCTTTGAGCCGAATCGAGGATAACATGAGCGTTTGTGCCTCCAATGCCAAAGGAGTTGACACTGATACGCTCACTTCGAGACTTAGGCCACGGCATTGCCTCTGTGGGAACAGAAAGACCACAAGAGTCCCATGGGATGCTAGGGTTGGGCTCGTTAAACTTGATGTTTGGAGGTATGATGCGATGCTCGAGTGCCAAAACTGACTTGATCAGCGAGGTGAGGCCCGAGGCGCCTTCAGAGTGGCCAAGATTGGGCTTAACAGAGCCAATATGAACACCTCCAGAAGGTCCAAAGACGCGACCGACTGCCCTGGTTTCAATAGGGTCGCCGATTGCGGTTCCTGTGCCATGGCATTCAACGAAGGCTGTTTCGGAGTAATCTGGAATACCGGCAATCTCGTAGGCTCGCCTGATCATGGCTTCTTGGGCAACATCGTTGGGCATTTGGAGGCCGCCCCCGCTACCCTTCCCATCACTATTTGAAGCTGTTGCCCGGATAACAGCTCGGACCGGGTTTCCATCGCGTATGGCGTCGGACAGCGGCTTGATAAATATGGCCGAGACCGCTTCTCCCCGAGCATAGCCATTAGCATCAGCAGAGAACGTCTTGCATGATCCATCGGGTGAAAGAACGCCTTGCTCTGTCATTGCGATGGTCATGCCCGGAGCCATTATCAAATTGGCTCCACCGACAATGGCTCCTTCACAGTCACCTCTGGAAACTGCTAAGCATGCCTGATGCAATGCAACAAGAGCTGCAGAGCAGCCAGTACGGATGACCATGCTATTTAACTCAGGTTAAAATTTGATATAATTCAAGATGAGGGCAAGGCAAGAATGAAAGGAACGCAGTAAGGTGGAAGAAAATGAGTGATGTGCAAAAGAATTCAAGATGTAGATTTACCTTGGTCCTGTTAGGTCCATTTCATACGAAATGCGGTTGGATAGCATAAAGTCTCCATATCCAGTCACACGGTATAGGCCATACTGCTGGTCCTCTTTAGCAAATATCTCAGCCCAGTCCTCGCCAAAGCTGCCCATATAGCAACCGATCGGTCGACCTTTCCAGTTGGTCACTCCCGCATCTTCGATGCACTCTCTGGCAACCTCGAGCATTTGCCGTTGATGTGGGTCCATCCGCTCGACATCGACCTTTGCCATAGAGAAGAACGACGTATCGATGGAAGCAAGGTCAATACTCTCATCAAGGAAATACCCACGCTCGGTCTTGATGCTGCCGGGTTTCGGCATCTCAGAATAGTACCCGGAGGCATTATACCTCGACTTGGGGACTGGGCCAGAAGCATCGCCTTTGGCAATTAAAAAGTCCCAGAGTTGTTGTGGCGAGTGTAGGCCTCCGGGGAGACGAACCGACATGCCGCAAATAGCGATGGGTTCCTGGGAAGGAGCTTTCGACGCATGAGATTCTTCCGGAGGCGAACTATCGCGAGTGGTTCCAGCCCATGTCGTACTTGATGGCATGCTATTTGTACCTGAAGGGTCATCTAAGTGTTCGTTTGCACCGTTGTCGAAGCCATCCGTATTCAAGAGATAGCTATTCGACTTGTTGGTGTTGTTAATAAACGGCGCCATTATGTTGATTCCACAGTGATATGTCTATTGTATCTAAAGAAACGACGTCAATTTGCAACAATTTGTTGTGAGCAACAGGAAAATTGTAAAGGTAAGACCGTTTGAGTAATATAGCATTTTCCTCCCAGCTTCTTATGCTTTTGATCTCGACAAAAGTACATAGGTAACAAAGAAAGCCTCGAGGCCCAATGATAGACTGATAGACTCAAATCATTGATGGGACATCGTTCGCCCTTGCATAGTGGTGGAGCATCCTTCGCCTTTCAACCTTTCCATATGTATCGAAGCCTTTTGTCTGTGCCCGCACATCATAGTGCAGAACTTAGTCTCAAAAAGTCAGTGGGATGTTTTGCGAATTTCTGAGTCGGGCTCCTTTGCTTATCCGAACAATGCGAGCGATGAGTATCTTGGTCAATTGCTGCACTCTGGCGTGATAGCTACTGGAAGTGAAAATGAAAGCGTGACCCTTGCCGTATGATAACGGATCAGAACCTACAACTCACAGTCTTCTGACGCATGAAGCTAAACAGAGTAAGCAGCTGTTCAAATCGAAAAAGGTGTATCATAGCGGGGCATCTGCTACATTCAATAACAACGTAGTACTCCGTAGTGGCAATCACGTCACAGATCAACTCCGTGGAGTCTACTTTGTACATGACCGATTAAATGCAGGCGATCAATATAGGCACCCCTTACCTGATTTTTTGAGGTCGAACTCACCGCTTTCCACATCGCCTTGGTGTCAAACTCCCTGTATAACAGTAGTAAAACGATAGGCACCTGCAATTTATAAAAAATCCTTTGATAAAATCAAGTCACTTTTATCATATGACACTTCCTTATAGAGGATCAAGAAGATTGATACTCTAATTTAGGCCTTAACAAGTGCTGTAATAACTGGGCAATTTCGATGCTACAATATAATGCTACGAGGTACTACGGGTAAATGGTGGTAGAAGTGTGAAGCATGAATAATGTGCCGTTGAGGTGGTATGTCACATATGGGTGACTCTCACTTGCGATAGTCTGGAAGGGCGCTGCTCTTCATTTTATAGTGGCTTATTTCCTAAATGGCCACTGTCTAGCCCGTAGTTGTGGAGAGACACGTGATGTCTTATCGATAAGGACCCGTTTAGAGAAGATCGCGGGAGACTCACCAATGACACTTCTTTAACTTTGGATTGTCTTCGAGATGGATTCAACTCGAACTGTATCTGAGTTGAAATCTGCGTTTATATGGAGCCAAGTCCGCATCTTTTCCGAGAGCCTCGATTTACCCGAAGACTGGCGAAACTATGCTGCTGAAACCACGGAAGGTGATCTGAGTGACAAGGTGATCGAAGATGTCCTACACAAAGGTTAGAACGTGAACCACTACTGAGCAGCATAACTCTTTACGGATTGGCGCCCATATGTGCGAGATGAATATAATACTCATAGTCCCATAGTAAATGCCGTTGCTAAGCAGCACAACCGTGTTGTTTATTCCTCCCAAGCGATACATCATGTCGCCCAGCAGATTGCAAACCTGTACTGGTCGTCGGTCAGCCAAGAGGCACGGAGTCAAGATGCTTTTGCTCGAGGTATCGAAAAAACAACGGATTTGTCAAGGGGGATGTAAGTTTTCATCCATCCCTATACAAGGCATGACCGCACTGACGATATGGGTTAGGAACATCACAAAGATGCCTGCCAACTTGGAAAGCCAGGAAGCAAGCGAAGAGGAGCATGCAAGGTCAGCAAACAACCGCATCCGGATTTTCTCCGATTGAAGTTCCACCTGCCTTACACTAGTCGCACAGATACCAGCAGCTCCGTGAGCAGCTCGCGAGTCTGGACAGTCAACGGCAACAACGGCAACAACGCCTTGATCAGTTACAGCATCTTCGACGATTACTTGAGCCATTCAAAGATCCCAAAAGTGACATTCAGCCTAATCTTATTACAAAAGATGGTGAACTTGTTCAAGAATTGGAGAAAATGCGCATGCTTGTAGCAAGAGTTGGAGGTCGGATTGCACAACATAAAAGAAGCAGCGGTGCCCTTGAAACTTACGACTACTCACTTCCGGGCTCTGATCAGAGATTGGAATCCCTATTGGATATGCCTTGATGAAACCAAAATACCCCATGCCTACTATACAACGAAGTTACTTGCGATACGACACGATTACACATTGTGAATGCCTCTTAATTATTTTGTAGATGGTAGTTTCCTTGGTTATCTACTTGAATTTTTTGCACGTTACCTGGGATACACTGTTGCATTATCTATGTGCCTTCCATCTGGGCGACATATAGTATAGCCTCATGGATCTCAACAAGAGAGCATAAGAAAGGCAAGTACGTATCAATTACGAGTGCAATAATTCAAGTATAGACTTCACAGAGCACGTGCCATTGCACCCGAAGCGTAATTGAACATTTCGTACTGGGCGAGGGCCAATTTTCTCTCCAAATCTCGAGCGTCATTGATCCATTACACTTACACACTCTTCCTCCGCCGGTCGGAAAGAAATAGGCTTCGCCCCACCGATATGTTGGGAAACCGACTCCCCTAGATGAATGTTTACTTGTCGATTTCCTTTGCAGCCACTTAGTTGTTATTTTCTATCCGAATGAGTGCCCTCAAGAAGATGAAGGAGCTTGTTGGAATGGGGCCATCACGTGAATCCTCTAGATCACGTGTTGACCCAGCGCTAGCCCCACCTGCTAGCGTGAGCTCCCAGGACAACACGCTTGTTGATTGCCTACTGGAGATCTGTGATTCTGATCAGAACTCCCTGGACGAGACTGCTATTTATTCAGACTCGAGTGATAGCGACGATACAGTCCCTGATTTGAGTACGCCCGCCACCATCGAGGGTGACATTTCCCCCTCCTCTTCCAAGGCTTTCACGCGTGGGCATCGCCGTCGCTCCACGCACGTTACTCGCCGTGACCTTGAGAAGTTTCAATCGGAGGTCCTTGGCGTTGAAAACCACGCCTCTTGGTACGACGAAGATAACGGCACGGGCACTCCGCAACCCTTCACTCCTGACGACCCTCAACTTGAAGAATTGAACCGCGCTTTCGCCGACGCCGACGTCTCTATGAACACGAACACCACAAGTATGGCTACCAACGGTACCGGCTCCGGTAACTTTTCGGGTTATGTCGAAAATAGTACTGGGGCGATGAACACACCCAACATCCCTCCCCGCCAGACTCCATCTCCTTCTCCCTCCCACTCTTCGGTCACCACCCAGATCAATGGCGGCGGAATGGGTACCATGGGTGCGGCAATTCCAATGAATGCTGGTCACCAGATGGATTTGCATCATCTGTATGAGATGGTTGCGGAATTAAGCGGTGTGTTGAAGAACAACCGAGATGTGACCAAGAACATCGTCGCGAATGCGGAGGAGATTGTGGTATGTGGAACCCACGAAGCATTCGAATTTGACATTCAGCTAACCCATATTTAGAAGAACGGTATTGTTGACAGCTCTGGTCCGAATGGCCAGCAGGGCGATAACCTCAGTATGTTGATCCCTGGGAAGATCGTTTCACATCCTCATCTACTAACGCCTAGAACAGCTGCCCGGATTGCCGAACTCGAGCGTGCACTGGCCAAGGAAAAGCTTGTCAGTGCCGATCACAAACACCATCGCGAGGAAAACATGAAGATGATCCGGGAGTTTGAGACTGCCGTAGGTATCATGGTCGAACAAATTCGCAACTACTGCCAGAACAACAATATGCACTACCTTGCCCAGAAGAAGCATTACAATAATCTCCTCCAAGCTGAGCGCGATGCCCATTTGGAAAGTCGACTCGACCGGGACTACTGGCATGCACAAACAATGAAATGTGCCGAAATGATCCGCACCGCCTACCGTCTCAAATGTGAAGAAGATGATGTCCCCACTCGCGTCATCTCGGGTCTGCAGAATGAAGTTCGTGCCTACCGCTTTGCGCTTGGGATGGAAACCGAGAAGCCCGAGGAGGAGTATGGCTGGGAATATCTCAAGAATATCCCCGGTCTGGAGTAAATAGGGGCTTATGTGCGGAAGAACTGCGGAATAATCCCCAATTCCCGAGGTCCGCTTGACGCCGTGATGACTGTTTCTTTTCATCGCATACCCCCTCGGAGGCGTTTGTGTTTTTATCTTTTCTCCTTTTTTTGGTCTCTGCTCGGCACTTTTCCCCTCAAGACATGGTGGCGTTTCTAGGCGTTTCTATTATCGCGGATACCCGTATTTATTGAGCGTTCAGGTGTCTTACACCAGTTATGCTCCCCCTTTTTTTTTAGTGTCGAAACTAAAATCATCTTTAACATTCCAACTCCCCCACCTAATCCACCGTAAACAATCCACCGTAAACTTTCACGTACCACACTTGCGGTATGTTGTAGGTCTTGTGTCTTCCGCCACCGGAAAGCTGAACATTCTCCGGACTGGGTCAATCCAATTATCTGCTAGTACCTTCTCCCCCCAATGAAAATGCACTTTTTTCAACAGTTTGTTGTAAATTGGTAATGTTACATACTCACGTGTCCCGACCTCCCCCGATTATGTCACCTTAGTTACATGCTTAATTGTCCCAGTGTATCCGGAAAGTCTGTCAATATCACTTTTCCAATCCCTTTTAGTACCCTCTTGCATGATTTCACTATGCATTTCTGCACCTAGCGAGCTCTCGGTCGCAGATCATACGGTATTTCCCCAGCATTTCCACCTGATTCATTGTCACCGGGCCTCTCGTGTTGTCCACCTGGTTCCCTTTTGGAATCGTTTTGTGCTCATCAGCGGAAAGTGGGGGACCAGCCAATTATGCATCGTTCGATCTAGTCCTATCTAGTCATTGCGCCCATAATACGACACCCGCCCATAAAACGACGCCACACGGCTGATAAACCCTCGACGACCACCTGGGTGCTGTGAACGTAGTTTGTTTCAATCTCTGACTTTCGAGGGATTTCAAAATGGAGGGAGTTCAGACTGTGGATGTGAGCTGGCTTCATCATTCACAAAAAGGCGAGTCCCACTTTTTATGCTAGCACCTCTTCAGCCTCGAGTTATGGGTTGTTGGAGATCCGGACTCGGAATAGCTTCTGACTCTCTCTTCAGATCATTTGTCTCGAACGAAGTCAGTATCAGCGAGCGAAAAGCCTGGAACTGAGGCAGAGCCTGCGACCTCTCAAGCCAAGTCGCATCGAAGACATCGTTCGAACAGCAACCCGACACTGGCCCCCTCCACCTCAGAACCGAAGCAAGCGTCCCAGAACAATGCAGCACCACTACAGGCGAAACCACCACCAGTTGAGAAGCATGAGGAGCAAAAGCCATCCACACCCTCGCCAGCATCGCGGAAGACGGACCCAAAACCTATCGGACGACGAAACTCGTGGATCTCTAGTCTAAGCTCAAAGTTTTCGTCTGGAACTACCCCGCCATCGCAACCTAGTCTCAAGGCCAGTCCCGCGAGTCCGAAAACAACCTCGCCTCTCGAAACGCATAACCCATTCGGCGCCGCCTACTTCCCGAGGGACAAGGAAGAAGAGAAGAAAGATGATTCCAATCCCTTTACTGCATCATCGCCCAAGGGGCCATCCTTCATTCACAATGCACTACGCAAGTTTTCACACAACTCGGGTGGGTTGCCAAAGTTGAATCCCAATGGTGCGATCTGTCCGCGTCGCGTCATGAACATCGACCAAAATCGGCACCGATGCAAGATTGCGGACTTGAACCAGGCCAAACTCAACCGAGTAGCGTTCTGTGTGGATGTTGAAATCGCGGGCATCTCCCATCGAGACGATGACGAGAAGGCTCCTCCAACCAATCAGTTACGGCAGCCTCTACCTGAGTCTACTAGCCACAAGCTCAAGAAGGCTGACCTCAAATCGAAGGAGCAAGACGAAGCAGGAGCTTTGAAGCATCCCCAGGCTACATTGGCTGAGAAGGATAGCGCGCCTCCCGTTACAGCCTCTGCTCCGGCTCCGGCTCCGGCTCCGGCCACCGGTGATGCGAAAGTCCAGTCTAGCTCTCCTCCGACAAATACCACCGGCAAGCCATCTACTGATCCTAGTCCGAGCGGGGAAGGGACTGATCCAACAAGGAAGCAAGAGAAGAAAAAACGTTCCGAGGCAGAGCGGAAAGAACGGAAGGAAAGAAAACGAAGACTAGCTGTCGCGAATGGTTCCGTTCCATTGCAACTCGACGGAGATAATGATGAAGAGTATTCCCGAGGTCCAGCACTAGCGCCAGGTGTCCTTATATCCAAACCGCAAAGTCACCCAACGACCGATCCAGTGCGTATCTACCGCCGTTGTTGCCAGCTACGTGAGACGCCGATTCTCAAAAGGGTGGTTGACGAGATCTCCAAGCCTTCATCAACACTGGCCGAGTCACCCGGCACGGTAGCAGCTTTGGATCTGAGCAACTTCCCTATGACCTCGCAGGATTTGACAACATTCAGCGATTGGCTTGCGGTTGTTCCAGTCCGTAAACTCATTCTTGAAAACTGTGCATTGACAGATACCTCCGTGCGAGCCATCCTCTCAGCCTTACTTGCTACCAAGACGGTGGAGCAAATGCGCTATCGACGGAGACGATCACGAAGACCAGAGTCCCCAGACTCCAATGACCATGAACGATACGGTGTTGTGGAAAAGCTTTCTCTAAAGGATAATGCGAAGATTGGACGGGAAGGATGGCGCCACATCAGTCTTTTTGTTCACCTGTCGAAATCCCTGAAAGCTATCGATTTGTCGGGTATTCCTTTACCTCAAGGCCAGGTTGCGATCGATGGTTCTGAGACGACTAGCCAACCCCAGTCACATATGGCCGATGTGAGCATTATCTTCGCGAGTGCCCTAGCAGAGCGCTTTGCTGGGGATCATCTTGAAGAACTGCTCATGAGCGAGTGTTATCCTTCGGTCAACGCTGTGAAGCAAATCTGCCAGGCGACCGCCAAAATGGGTCTGCGAAGACTTGGCTTTGCGAACAATGGCCTAACGAGAGAGGGTCTTGAGCATGTGGTCGAGTACCTCAAAGCCGGACAGTGCGAAGGACTGGATCTAGGTGGCAACGCTATCAAGGATGATCTCGATCTTGTCACGGACGCGATTGAACCTGAGACACCGCTTTACGCGCTGAGTCTGGCGGATTGCTCCCTCAATCCGTCGGTGATTTTCCCATTGCTCCAATCGCTTGCGCAGATTCATAACCTTCGGTTCATTGATTTCTCTCACAATCGCGAACTATTCTCGTCGCAGCCGAACGCGCTGGGGGCATTCCGTCGCTTCCTGCCGAAAATGACATCTCTGAAACGCTTTCATCTCGCTGATGTCGACTTGTCACCAGATCATGTCATTGGTCTTGCTGAGGTATTACCGGAGTGCCCCAGTCTGTGTCATCTGAACATTCTGGAGAATGAACAGATTGTGAATTTGGCATCTACCACAGACCCTGTTGCTCAGGAAGAAGCATGTGCTGTTTATGCGTCCATGATGGCAGCTGTTCGTGTTTCACGGACAATCATTGCAGTCGACATCGATGTTCCCGTTGCAGAAAACAACGAAGTTGTCAAAGCCCTAGGATCACAGATTGTGGCTTACTCGCTGCGGAATCTTGAAGGCGGCGCCATTGCAGAAGAGCTTTCTGGCTCTACTTCTCCACTTGAGGATATCCCTATACCAGAAATCTTGCAACATATTGTTGGACACACTGTTGCCTCCGAAGAGCCCTATGATGATGAAGATGAGGCCGCTCCCGATGAGGACTATGTTATTGGTGGCACAGGTGTTGTCAAAGCATTGAGTGTTTGTCTCGGGAACCTGGACCAGCACAGCCTTGATGTTCTCGGGGAGCAATCTTTACCGGCCAGTGGCACCACAACACCCAGACGCCGCAAGTCTCGAAGTGTTCCCACCAAGCGGCCTCGCGACATGTCGAAGAATCTGCTGGAATCTGCGCGCAATATCAGAGTCCGGATTCACTCAGCCCTTATTCGGGAAGACCGTGCTGGCAATGACGCGAATTATCGCCGCCTGCAATTTTTGGACGTGACACTGCATAAGATGATCCAACGCTTTGAGGATGAATACCCAGAAACTCGTGTCATCCCCCCACTCCCGCCCGGTGCTTCCGTCCCCGACACCATTTCCCAACACTCTGGCGATGACGATGGAACCGGCTCTATCGGTGCTAGTGGTAATCTGAATAGTAGTCAGCTTGACGAGACTGGCGGCGACGAGGAAGACGCCGACCAATATGCCGTTGGCATTTCTCGCACTAGTTCTATGACCTCCCTTCACTCTCGGGCCATGACCTCCCAAGAAGGACACATTCATCGTATCGGCCAGAATCTCCGCCGTGACTTCCTCAAACCGTCTCTAGTTCCTGGTGACGGCGACGAAGATTTCGAGTACGAAGACGGCGATTCGCACATGGCCGCTCTCCGGCAAAAGCTTGATCTTCTGCATCACGAGCAGTCTTTGTCTCAATTCGATGACTTTGACGCCGATATGGCCTACAACCATCTCGGGAGTACCGTCGAAGAACTTTATTATGCTCAGCAAAAAGACACGGAGGGATTCGAGCGCTTCAAGCAGTCCCAGATTGCCGCCCAAATCAACAGTGGCATTCGTCCCAGGACAGACTGCGATGAACCAGAGAGCAAGTCCTCACCTTAGGTTTTCTTATTTTCATTTATAATCATCTCGATTTACCATCTTGACCCCTTGTGTATTCTCTTACAAGCTTGCGTTCTATTATACCTGTATGTACTCCATGCGCGCGTGTCTTTGAGTATATTCTACTCAGCCTGGTCTTTTGTATATACGTGGCGGGCACGAAAGGGGCGGAATCCTGTTACCATTAGCATCTTCATTTTCATTGCCACTACCTTTGTTTCTGCGGTGACTTAAGTATTTACATGTGGTCATTACAGGGCTTTACCACTCTTTATAATCAAGGATCTCCCCCTCTATGTATGTGTCTCTCATCAAAGGGGTTCGAGTATATTCCGAGTATATTAATATGTAAGATGGTATTGGCTGCCTTAGGCCAGTGAGTTTACCTGAAAGTGGGATCCTCGGCTGAACAATGCCAGTTTCCTGGGGTATCACATGTCACCTCCGTCATGGCAATGACCTATTTCTCCTCAACTCCCTCAACTCCCCCAACTCCCTTAACGCCTTAAACTTCCTCAACTCACTAAACAGCGGACATGTATGCGCCCGAATCTGGCTGATCAGCATCCAACAGCTCCGCCATGGCCGCTCAGTCCAAACTACTACCGCCCGAACGCTCCATCAAGCAGATCCTCTCCAGCCTAACAACCCTCTACCTGCGAAACCGTACGCGCATCACACGCGCCGTATACCTCGCCCTCTTCGCCGCGCTTGCCAAACGAATCCACAATGCAATTTCCGAGCAGAAAGCCGCGTCACAGCAGGTAGACCTGCGTCGACGGCCCGGCACTAGCAGTCTAGGCGATGAAGAACAACCCCGCAAGAAGCGTGTGGAGATCAACCGGGAATTCTTCAAGAACTTGCTCCGTTTATTGAAGATCGTCATACCCGGATGGCGAAGCAAGGAGCTACGACTGCTGGTGAGCCACAGCGTCTTCCTGGTGCTGCGGACGATGCTTAGTTTGTACGTCGCTGAGCTGGATGGAAGACTTGTGAGCAACTTGGTGCGCGGTAGAGGGAAAGATTTCTTGCTCGGTCTTTTCTGGTGGATGATTGTGGCTGTTCCTGCTACTTTCACTAATTCTATGGTAAGTCCCCGGTGATGGAACCTAGGTTTCCGGTCTGCGGTGCTGGTATGCGACCGTTCAATATATTTGCTGACTCGATATCAGCTCTCCTACCATCAGTGCAAGCTTGCTCTAAGCTACCGCAAGCGTCTCACGGACTATATCCATGAGAAGTATCTGTCTAACATGACTTTCTATGCTATCTCCGCCTTGGACGATCGAATAAAGAACCCCGACCAGCTCGTCACGGTCGATGTGTCTCGCTTCTCCGACAGTCTGGCAGAACTGTACTCTAATTTAGCTAAGCCCATTCTCGATATGGCTATTTACAATTACTCGCTATCCAAGAATGTGGGAGGTGAAGGGTTGTTCATCATGAGTCTGCTGGTGCAGTTGTCCGCCAACGTTATGCGTATGCTGACTCCACCATTTGGCAAATATGTTGCCGATGAAGCCCGGCTGGAGGGCGAGTTTCGTTTCCTCCATTCACGGCTTATTGATTACAGCGAAGAAGTCGCGCTTTACCATGGCCACGAGGCTGAAAAAGATACCCTGGACAAGGGTTATTTCACGCTGATCAAGCATGTGAACCGTATTTTGCGCCGGCGTCTTTACCATGGATTCATGGAGGACTTTGTGATCAAGTATTTCTGGGGAGCTATGGGCTTGGTACTCTGTAGTGTGCCGGTATTCTTCAAGATTCCCGGTCAGGCTTCTCACAGCATGGGGGACCACACTGAAAGTAAGTTGCTGTCCTTTGATGTTGAATTTTTTCATTCTGATTACTCCCAGGCTTCGTCACAAATCGCCGAATGTTGCTTTCCTCCTCGGATGCCTTTGGCCGATTAATGTTCTCATACAAGGAGATTTCGGAGCTGGCTGGCCACACTTCGCGTGTCTCCTCATTACTGGAAGTGATGGACGACCTCCTCGCTGGAAGGTTCGAGAAGAAGCTGGTATCTTCCGCGTCAACAGAAGAGAATGCGGAAGTGCTATCTGGTCGGGGTAAAGTCATAGAAAGCGACGCGATTGAGTTCACCGACGTACCGATCGTATCCCCGAACGGCGACGTATTAGTGCGTAAGCTTTCCTTCACAGTGAATCCCGGCGACCATCTTCTGATCGTCGGACCCAACGGGTGCGGTAAATCCTCTCTCTTCCGGATCCTGGGCGGGCTCTGGCCGGTATATGGAGGCACGGTGAAGAAACCCCCTTTCCAAGATATTTTCTACATCCCCCAGCGACCCTATCTGTCCCGCGGGACCCTGCGGCAGCAAGTGATTTACCCAGATGGAGTGCGCGAGATGCGCGCCAAGGGTGTCACTGACGCCGATCTCTACGAGGTCCTATCAGTGGTCGAGATCGAGTCCGTCGTAGACCGTCCTGGCGGCTGGGATGCAGAGGAGGAATGGCGCGACGTGCTATCCGGTGGTCTGCAGCAGCGCATTGCTATGGCCCGCTTGTTCTATCACCGACCCAAGTTTGCCATTTTGGACGAGTGCACATCCTCGGTGACGCTGGAAATTGAGAAGGTCATGTACGAGACGGCCAAGAAACTTGGCACCACGCTCATGACTGTCTCGCACCGACGCAGTCTTTGGAAGTATCACCAGAAGATCCTGCAGTTTGATGGACAGGGTGGCTATGTATTCACCGGTCTGGACTGGGAGCGGCGCTTGAAACTCGAAGAGTAAGTTTCCCCAATTTTCCATGCCTAACGCCTATTAACTTTGTCACAGTGAGAAGGAAGAATTGGACTTGCAGTTACGGGCTGTTCCGGAATTGCAACGTCGGGTTGCCGAATTAACGGCTTAGTTTCCTTTTATATCATTTGCACTTTTTATACTATTTGACAGTCTTTTAGCGTTGAAATGTATGATGTATCATGCATCCACTTACAATGACATTGACCAATCCCATCAAAGACTCAATCTCGGCCTTCCACTTTTAGGCATTTTTGATGCGGACCCCTAACGACAGCCAATCAGCGTCTGTTATATCAACACTTGAACTCTCACGATGTTCAGATGAGCCCCCCTCTGCGGCCCACACTGATGTCGTTAGATATCCCTACGTCATATTCCTGGTCTATCTTGTTTGCCACGGAGAATCTCAGGTTCTTGAGGAATTTGTATTTAGGATCGTGAATTGGCAGTTTTGCTTCATTTCTTTGAACTTGTACTCTGTTTCTTTCCAATTCTCTCCATATACCTAACTAATAGAACAAAGCCTCTTAAAGTCTATACCAAAATGGCCATCCCACAGACAAACCCCCATCAAAAGAGAAAGATCATCATCTTCTCCGGTATGCAAACTCCTAACTATAAATCGTTGCCGGAAAAGAAACCCCTACTCTATACCGCCACAATCCCATCCACAAAGCCCTACATGACCACAGAACCCCCCCCAAACTACCCCCCCCCCCCCCCAAGACTTCGACGGCACAATCTTCCTACAAGACACCGGCCACGTCCTAGTAGACAACCTAGGCTGCGGCGCAGCTTACCGCAACAAACTCGAAGAACAATTCAAAACCGGCGAGCGAACCTTCCGCGACATCTCAGACGACATGTGGGGATCCCTCAGCATCCCCTTCGGCGACGGCTTCGACATAATGGAAAAGAACCTCGAACTGGACCCCGGCTTCCGCGAATTCCATCAATACTGCGTGCGCGAGGGCTTCCCCTTCAACGTGATCAGCGCCGGCCTAAAGCCCGTTCTGCAGCGGACGCTGGATCTCTTCCTCGGCGAGAAAGAGGTATGTTTTATTTTATTTATTTATCTATTTATTTCTCAACTCCAATCAAGAACCCAGCCCCCAAAGACATCAATCAAACCAATTTCAAACCAATTTCAAACCCCCTAAATATCCCAACAGGCCTCTTCAATCCAAATCGTCGCAAACGACCTAAACGCACCAGGCGGCATCCCGTGGAAACCCGTGTGGCGCGACAACACAGACTCCGGCCACGACAAAGCCGAGAGCGTGAACCAAGCGCGCGCAAAGGCACAAGCAGAATGCGAGCCCGACGAGATCCCGCTGATAGTATTCATCGGCGACGGGGTGTCCGACCTCGCCGCCGCCCGCGAGGCTGACGTCCTCTTCGCGCGCCGCGGTCTGCGTCTCGAGGAGTTCTGTCTCGAACATGGCATCCCGTACACGCCATTTGATAGCTTCGCTGATGTCAAGAGGGAGGTTGAGGCGATTAGTCTCGAGGATCAGAAGAAGACGGGTGGGATTGGGAAGCCCGTGCGATATAACCCGCGTGCGAATATGTGGAGGAGGATTTCGAGTAAGGAGGCTGTA
The DNA here is from genome assembly GCA_002116305.1 of Penicillium italicum. Classification (NCBI taxonomy): domain Eukaryota; kingdom Fungi; phylum Ascomycota; class Eurotiomycetes; order Eurotiales; family Aspergillaceae; genus Penicillium; species Penicillium italicum. The sequence continues at coordinate 27,839 of LWEC01000560.1, read as the reverse complement.
TGTCTCCCCCCCCGCCCCCCCCAACCTTCTCCTTTCTTTTTGAAAAAAATACGGGAAAATGTGGGTTTGACGAGGGGAAAGGGCTTTTTGCTAATGCTGCTGGACTTGCAGGTTCCGACGCTTATGGCGACGGCTACGCCGTCGCGGGATGAGAAGATGGCGCTTTGGCCGGATTATTTCTCGGAGCCTAGACAGCCTCAGGAGCCAACGATTCAGGAGTGAGGTTGTAGCTCCGCTGTTTTGATGTGTTTTATGGGTTGATGTTGTCATGTTTGGATTTCTTTTTGGTTTCACATTTGGCATGGAGTGGATGTTGGTTCGATATTTTCAGTCATTGCCGCCACGAGATAGGGTCTTCTCTTCTGGGTTTATACATGATGCTGTATATCGAGACTGGGTTGTATATATAGCTAGTTCTACATAGACTGTTTGCATATAAACTCTTCTTCCAATCAAATGGTGGATGATCTGCATAGCTAACCCTGTAAAAAGATCGGTGTACTATTAACGCTAAGGATATTGAACAAAGCAATGCTGAAGAAGTCATAGAACCAATGAAAAACACATGAAAGTCATCATATCCAAAGAAGAGAGGCTTAGCACTGCCTATGCCAAACCACGGTCTATTTATTCCGTAACATCCAGAGGCTCGACATTCCAGATACTATCAGCGTACTCATTGGTCACGCGATCCATGGAGAAGAATCCCATGCGCGCAACAGAGGTAATCGACTTAGCCAGCCACTCCTCCTGATTCTTGAATGCCTCGTCGACCATCTCGTGCGTGGTGATGTAGGAGTTGAAATCGTCCGACACGAGGTAGTAATCGCCGTGCTCTTCGATGGAGCTTGTGAGCGCAGAGAAGTCGGCTTTGTCGCCAAACACATTATCTTTGATTGCATCGAAGACGCGCTCCAGCTGTGGGTCCAGCTTGAAGTCTCCGTAGAAGTGTCGGTGGCGCAGGTCCTCGACGTCTTCGGAGAGATTTCCGAAGAGGAAGATGTTCTGCTCGCCGATTTCGCGGGTGATCTCGATCTATAAGTTCAGTTAGTATGAATGGGATAAAAGCTGGATATAGGCGAAAGAAGACTTACGTTGGCTCCATCGCAGGTGCCGATAATCAGACCGCCGTTCAGGACAAACTTCATGTTACTCGTGCCGCTGCCTTCGGTGCCGGCGGTTGAGATGTGCTCGCTGATATCGGAAGCAGGGCAGATAATCTCCGCCTTGCTGACGTTGTAATCAGCGATGAAGATAACCTTCAAAAGGTCGCCAATCTCCGGGTCCTTATTCACTACATCGGCCACCTTGTTGATGAGATGAATAATGGTCTTCGCCATCCAGTAGCCAGGGGCCGCTTTGCCTCCGAAGATGGAAACTCGAGGCACCACCTTCTTTTTCTCTTCGGCTGACATGGCTTTAATACTCAAATAGCGGTGGATAACTCCAAAGATGTTGAGCTGCTGCCGCTTGTACTCGTGGATACGCTTCACCTGCACGTCAAAGAGGGCATTGGGATTGACATCGAATCCCGTGGTGGCCTTGATATGTCTGGCCAGGCGCAGTTTATTCTCCCGCTTGATGACCGCCCACTCCTCGCGGAAGGCCTTGTCGTCGACAAAGGCCTCAATCTTGTCCAAAAGCGTGAGGTCCTTCAGGAAGTCGTAGCTTCCAAGCTTCTCTGCGATCAACGCAGACAACCTGGGGTTGGCCTGGTGAAGCCAACGTCTCGGAGTAATACCATTGGTAACATTGGTGAAACGGTCTGGTCCATAGATCTTCACAAAGTCTTTGAAGAGAGTGGTCTTGAGCAGGTCCGAGTGCAGCTCGGCCACACCGTTCACTTTGTGAGAGCCAATAATGGCCAGGTAGGCCATGCGCACCATCTTGGGATGCGACTCTTCAATGATCGAGACCCGCGACAGGATATCCCGATCATTGGGGAATCGCTTCTCAACAGATTGCAAGAAAAACAGATTAATCTCGTAGATGATTTGCAAGTGTCGCGGAAGCAGGTTCTGCATCAGCGGGACAGACCATTTCTCCAGCGCTTCGGGAAGGACGGTGTGATTAGTGTACCCAAAGGTCTTGGTCACGATGCTCCAAGCCTCATCCCATTCCAAGCCCTCCTTATCAATCAAGATGCGCTGGAACTCAACAATTGCAAGGGTTGGGTGAGTGTCATTAAGCTGGATGGCGACCTGATCAGGGAACTCGGCCCAGGCTCGTTTCGTCTTCTTGAACCGGCGAACAATATCAAACAGCGAGGCAGCACACCAGAAGTACTGCTGCTTCAGACGAAGTTCTTTGCCTCGCTCGAGGTTGTCATTGGGGTAAAGAACAGCTGAGATTGTTTCCGCTCTCTGCTGGTCCGCCACTGCGCTTTCATAGTCTCCAGCATTGAATTTCTGGAAGTCAAACTCTCCAGTACTGGCTTTGCTAGACCACAGGCGAAGGTTGTTGGTGGTCTTTGTACCGTACCCGGGAATAGGGACATCGTATGCGATGGCTTGAACAATCTCACCATCCTCCCACGAGTTTGAGATCTTGCCATTCTCATCTTGGTATTTTTTGACGTTACCATAGAACTGGATGTCGACTGTTATTTCATGTCGCGGGAATTCCCAAGGGTTGTTGTCCAGCCAGTAGTCTGGAATCTCCACCTGGTAGCCGTTGACAATCTCCTGCTTGAAGATACCATAGCGGTAACGCAGGCCATATCCCCAGGCTGGGTAGTTCAGCGTCGCCATACTGTCCAAAAAGCACGCCGCCAAACGCCCCAGACCACCGTTGCCCAGCGCTGCATCGTGCTCCTGGTTGATGACGTCCTCGACGTTGAATCCAAGATCACTCAATCCATCTGATATCATTAGTGATAATTCAGATCTCAGATCCTTCTAGCACTTACCTCGAGCAACATCCTTCAAGCCAACATTCAGCATAGCATTGTCCAGGGTACGTCCCATGAGAAACTCAAGCGACAAATCTACACCAGCGATTAGCCATTGTCTTCTCCCGGAATTCTGGACACATACAGTAGACTCGCTTCTGATCGGTGAATGTCTGACGCTGCTGAGTCTTGTTCCACTCGATGATTAATCGGTCTCTAAAAGCCAGCGCGGTTCCCGAGTATGCGGCCCTATGGAAAGACCCAAGTCAGCAAGAACCGCTTGAACCAAGGACATAAAGCACATACAACTCATCGCAATTGTACAGCGAGCGAGCTAGGGTCGTTTCGATATGGCGCACGAGATCTTTCTGTGGGAGGCGTTAAACACCCGAAGTATCAAGCACAAGTGCAATTCGAACTCACCTCGAATTCTTCTTTGGTGTTGAATTCACTAGCCGACTAAATCAAATAATTAGTATTCCAACCCCGGATCCTGTTTTGTCTTAACACACATAGTTTCTCCAGCTGCGGAAGTCATGGTTAGTCCAACTATAAACAAGTACTAAGGAGGGCAGGTACTCACGCCTCTCGTAGTGGCTCAGGAATGCTAGCCTCAACATTCTTAATCTCGGCAGGCCCCAGGCCGGTGAATGTGCGCTTGTGCTTGGGACGACTGAATCCCGGGCCGACAGGTCCCTGGAGATCGGCAATAGGAGCTCCTACGGAAGGTCTTCTCTCCCGACGAGGTTCGGTCGGTTGGATTGGTTCCGTCGATGCAACTGCATCTGGGATGGTTGACATTGTGAAAAGAGAAAGGGGGAGAAGTGCAATTTAGAGAGCTGTAAGCTGGAGAAAGTCCAGTACAAGAAAAGAAATAAGAGCAGCAAGTACAAGACTACTTAAAGGGAAAAGAGGGGAAGGGCCATGTCCATGTAGTCATGACTTTTGGAGTGACACCGGACGACATTTCTTTTTTTAGTTCCTTTTGGTCCAATTCGGGTATTTCGGAGGATTTTAGTATCGTTTAAGCCTGTTTCTGGAGTGCCACTACATCTAAAACATGTCATCTATCTATCTAATGCTATCTAATACTATCTAATCCTATAAAATACCCAAGTATCCGCTCTCAGTTCCTTGATTCTACGAATGAGGTCCGTGCATTTGACTATAAATGCCTCTTAAGACCCTCTTAGGACCCTCTTAGACACATCATGCCATCTCTACTGCATAAGTCTCGCATAGTCTCGCATAAGACTGGAATTGCCAGACTCTTAAAAGCCTATATTAATCCACAGAGGCCTAGAGCCCAGGTCTCCGGCTCCAGTTTATCGGCTCCACATCTTCCTCCCCTCATCTCCAAACCACCACCAACCATTAGGCCCATACCTACGCGTCCAATTTCCTACTACTTGTTCGGTATAACCCCACCTCCGAGCTTAACAGAGGCCTATAAGCCTAGATACCCCATGGACACCAACGCCAACGCACAGACGCATTGCATGAAGCGCGTACCGTGCGCCGACGAGGCACCAGTGCCTACCATGACTTGACGATAAACCCGGGGTAGATTCCCAAATGCATTACAGGATGGTATATGGTTTCAAGAGGATCTAGTCCACGGGGCCTCTCAGACTCTACTGTCAAGAAAATCATCAGTGGTGGGGCGTGGCGGTTGCTATGATGTGGGTGGCTGTGTGATGGGATGGGGTGCAGGGGTGCAGGGGTGCAGGGTTGCTTCGGTTTGGAGACTGCAGGTCGGGGTAATGCCACTGATTTAATGCTGCCAAAGAGGGATATTGTAGGTTCGCTGGGAGAGATATTTGTATCTTTGGTTCCTGGGTTCCTTGTAGAGATGCTTCCTCCACCCTCTATCCCCCAAACTGGATATCAACAGGAGCTGCAAGTTGGCTATCCAAGGCGTTCCGCGCGTAAGAGCTTCTCACGACTACCATCTACGCGAAGCACATCTACAGCGGACATGATACAGTAACAAAAGCAGGCTCGAATGGGAAAATCGATATATCGAGCCTCAACTATACATAAATAAGCCCGGGCCACGTCACACTCCACAACTCCGTTCCACCTGATCAGGGCTCCGTGGTATCGCGGTCTGGTATATGGCCCATGCTCAGCAATCCCGGCATCGGTCTATGCAAGATAGATTAGAGTCCCCGGGGTGTGGAAACAAAAAAACCCTGGAGGAAAACCTGGCAATAAAGAGCAAAAGCAAAGAAAACAGAGAACATCAGGCATGGAAGCGCTTGGAATCGCAAGTTGATTGTAAAGTGTGATGGGAGAAAGAAGACAAACACGGAGAAAAGAAAAACGGAGAAGAGGAATTAGCGGAAGTAAATATCAGAGCAGGACATGGCAAAGTCGAAAATAGGAAAACCGCCATGGTATGCATGAGGGGACTGGAAACAGACCTCGAGGAGACAAGGCAAAGAAAAGATATAAGATGTAGTGAGGGCAACCCTTGAAAGTAAACAGAAAGCCCATTGGGTGTACTGTTGTGTATCCCGTGAGGATAATCGAGTACACGAAAAGAAAAGGCCCGGGATGTATTCAGTCCCGCTACCGGGGTGACTTGCCCGGTGGCATCTTCGGGATTGTCATACACTCGAGGCACATGGAACAGAAACAGTAGCATAGTTGACTGTCCGAACATGCTACTGAGACCTTTATGGAACATAGACCCATATTTAATAGAAAAACAACCACATTAAGTACCAAATGGTATATCCCCAGACCAGAGCCAGCGCCTGGGAAATCAGCCGAAAAAGCCATAAAGGCGCCATCAACGCCTGCAGCTGGTCAAAAGTAAAGGAAGCAAAAGGAAGAAAAGGGGATGGTATGAGGGGTCGTTGGAGAACTGTTTAGGCAGTCTCCTAAAGAGGTGAATCAAGGAACACCGAGGGCGACGTTGAGGATAGGAACGGTGTGTGGTCGTAAGGTTGGATTGAGAGGGAAAGTGCGCATGCGCACTTGAGGACACTGGTGTGACTGAGTCCTCGGGGGTATATTTCAGCGGCTATAGAATACCCGAGTCTTTCAAGGCATTCTGCAGAATAGTCTCTTTGACTGCTGCGAAGACCAGGCGGATATTCGAGGTATCAGTCGCTTGTGTGAGACTAAAGGGTAAGAAAAGTTAATCAGATATCACGGTGCGTGAGAATTGGCACTCTTAGGGTCATGTCAACTCACTGTGGGTACAGGTTCAAGTGTGCTCGATTCACCTGGTTGAATCGCCAGAGCAGGTACTTGGCGGCACGGTGCACGTCGTTGCCACCCGAGTAATCGGGGAAGTAGTTGCTTAACGGTGATCGAGGCAGCTTCAAGCGGAACAAATCGACTTTGTTGAGGAAAAGGATGATACTTGTCCGCATGAACCACCGAGAGTTGACCACGGAGTCGAAGAGAACCAAACTTTCCATCATACGATTCTGCAAGGTCTGTCAGCACCGGTATAGTATGCTCGGTGTATTAAGACCTCATACCTGATTGCTTTCTTCCAGTAGTACTTGATCATATTCACTGAGCGCAACGCAAAAGATAATGGATGTCACGTTTTCGAAGCAATGGATCCACTTCTTTCGCTCACTGCGCTGGCCGCCCACATCGAACATGCTGTGGCTGGTTAGAGATATCCCAAATCGTGAGTGTCAAAGACTATTTCCACGTACTGTATGCTCAACTGGCCCATTGTGAAGCGTGTTTCATAAATACCGGTGGTCTTCGTTCTTGCCCGGAGCACATCTGAAACATCCGGGACGTAATCGGGGGACGTTATTCGTTTCGCTTCCTCGAAGAAACTGATCATGGGTTAGAAATCAGCCTTGGGATAAAATCGATATAATGGGTGGACGTACTATGGTGCCGAGTCCATCAGATAAAACTCATTCTGATGTTCCAAAACTGTCGATGTACACGGGTCGTTCCAGAGATATGTGATGGCGTCGCCGATTTTCGAATCGAGCGCAGTGTTGGGATCCGGATCCACGTTGTACTCTTCCAGAAATGAAATATAATCCTGCACCTTCTGGCTGGACGGTTCGAGTTGGAGATAGTGATATGCTCCGATGAGGGCCTTTGCGCAATCCAAGAGATTCTTGTATACGGTTAATCGATAGAGCGCAAGTTCTTCCACGGTATAACCATTTTGATGGATGATCTTCATCTGTTTCACAATCGTTGATTTGCCACTTTCTCCAGATCCTGAGTTTGAAGTCAGTCAGTCAACCACCAGATCTCCAAGCGAGCACCGGAGCACCTACCCAAAAGAAGGATCTTGCATTCTCGTCGTAGCCGCCTAGCATCTTCGTCTAGCTTGCGGTCTATCTGTTGGCTTCGCTTTTTCTGTTCCGCGTCCCCCGCGGACTCCGAGCTGAAACACGACCCCATTGCGGAATCTTCGGTGACCCAGACCAGCAGGGACGAGACTCATGAACCGCGCGCAAGAACAAAATGTGCCGGTCAAGACGGCCGGAGCCTTCGCTCAAGAAGACTGCCAAGCGCCACACACGGGGAAGGATCAGCGCGACCAGGTATAGAAATGGCGAGGCTTGGGATTGGAACCAATTTCAATGCGAATTATGTTGAGAAGATGTCAAGGCGAAAGGTTGAGGTTGAAGGAGTTGCGACAAGCGAGTTTGGAAGGAGAGTCGTTGGGTTCGGGTATAGCGGTTAGGACGGGGGGGGCGGGAGATGGGTAAACGCGGAGAATCAGGGATGACTGAGGAGAAGCCGTTAAGATGTATAGAGTAATAAAAGGTAAGAGTACGGAGTAGAGTAAGGGTAATAAGGATAATAAAAGGGTCAGTTTAAAGAATTAGGGAGTGTCAGTGCGACCATCGTCATGCTGGGGGAGTGGAGATGACTTTGGGGAGGATGTGTAAGAAATGTAAGAAACATGTATGGCTCAGCTTACATTCGGTAATTAATGTAATTATTGAAAAAAAAAAATGTAATTAACGTAATTAGCCTTTTTCTTCTTTATAGCTCATTATATCTTCATTTCCAAAGTTGCCCAGGTGTAAATTTGAGCCTATTGTTATATCATTGCGTTTACCTTTTGTTTTTTGTCTAAAAACATCTAGCCTAAGCTATGTATCATGTATAAGGAAAAACCCCGGGGAAATTGGGCACGTTCTCCTGTCAGATCCCACCTGTAAGGTATGAATCTAGTATTGTGTTTCTTAATTTTCGCCCGGGCAATAATCACAATCACAATCACAATTGTAATAATACTATAAAGAACACGGTTTAAGCGACAATTTTTTTTTTTTTTTGTTGCCCGATAGAAACAGCCCGAGGGTTCTAATTTAACGGGGCGCCACCAGATGACCGTCTGTGCGATCATGTGTTCTTGTCACATATCAATTGTTCAATATGAGGCTTGATCGTTTCTTTTTTCACATGTGTAGATTGTTATCGCAAAATCTTTAATCCAATTCTCTAATCAGGGGGAGTGTACTCCGTACTCCGTACTCCATTTCAAACTCTTTCAACCCACTCTGGAGCTTAAAAGTGGAGAGTGACGCAAAATGGGTGGATGCCTCAGGCAGACAGGCGGGGCTGTGTTGCGTCTCAGGTCTTTCGGTGTGTATCTGGCATCTAGGTACGTACAACAGTGAGATACCCTTCATTATAGATACCTATATATACTATGGATCTGCTAGTTGATCTGAACTACGGGTTGCTTTCTAACACCACTGGCTTACTTCGGAGATGCGGTGAAGCTGGGCACTGACCCCCCTCATAACAAGGAAGTCAATTCAGCTCTGTGGGCAAATGTACAGGGGTACAGGCAAGAATCAAGGCCTAGGAAGGTGCTTTTGTGGTCTTTTAGTTACCAGCACGTAGAAATTGCGAAGTAGAGGTAATGATCAGTCACCACGAATAGTCGCTATATATATTTTTCCGAAGACTTTGAATGCATGCAGGTTTGTGAATGTGCATTCTCTTCCCAGACACATCCGGGAACCATGAAATCCCAAATGGTACCTTCAAAGTTTAATATGAGCTGCACTCCTGTCCTGCTACAACCACATCATTCAAAGGTCTTGTTTGCATCTCTTTGTTGCGTGTCCGCAGGTGCATTTCCACAGTAGCGTGGCAGGCGTGGTTTCACATGTCTCGGCCAAATTTTGCACCCACGTCAGACAGTGACAGGACCCGAGGACCCCCAGTTGAAACTAATATCTAAGCCAAGGTCTCCGGGAAATTTCCTTTAGGGTTGCATCGTACATGGCCACTACGGTTGAGTGCAGATATCTGGTCCTTGATATAATATGTACGATGTACGATGTATGATCTGGATAGCAATTTGGGATGGTGTTGCAAGCTAACAAGACCACGTCATAGAAGATCGGACCTGATCTACAAAGTAGGTAGGAAGGAACATTCCATCGTGTATTTGATATATGTTGGAGAGGTGGGGCCTTGTTCTAGACCTGGGAGCGGTTCCTCCTATGCAGCAATGTTACTCGGGAAATTCTACCGGACCTATAAGAGCATCAGAGAGGGAGCTATGGTAGAGCCTACATACATGTGGACTTTATAAACTCCAATGTTGATCACGTCTGTTTTCCGGTGATTGAAGGTGAGGGGTTGTACTCTGACCTATCAAGGTTCTAAACAGAGGCCCAAGAACCTTCCATATATTTGTTGGGCGAGTTAAGCGTAGAAAAAGAAACATAATGTAGTCGATAAGCCCTGTTGAATTAATCTGCGTATATATTCTATAGTCTATATCAATAGTATCAAATAACAATGCTGTTCAATGGAAACATCTCCCGGGATAAGACCGGGGTCTGGGCCGCGTGGTTGTGGAGCGAGGGCAACCTTCCAACCTTGGAAGTTCACAGAACAGCACATGGAATAGGATGTGATTGTATGAGAATGGCAATAAGTAAATACATATACATACATACATATATATGTATGCACGTAGCAATTCAGGAAATTATGAAAATGTAAAACAAAACAACTCCCAATCTAAAAGATTGAAGCTGCTGAGTCATCCACGTAAAACCAGGCTTCGCCAACGTCATCGGCCTTGTTTTCTGCGCTTTTTACCCAGTCCCTTCCCCACACCTGTTGCCAACACACTTGCTTTCTTTGCGACCCCTTTCTTCTGGCAATTTTCTTTTGAAAGCCTTCATCTTCCGTCTCTTTCGTCTTTGACCTTGAGATTCTCACTGGAATATCTCTCTTTCCTCATTTATCTGCTTGCATAACCCCCACCTTTAATCATGGCGGAATTCGTGCGTGCCCAGATTTTCGGCACCACCTTTGAGATTACTAGCAGGTTCGCAATGCTCTGTTCTGCCATATTTACCATGGGCGCTTCAGTAGGCGCAACCAGGAGAATATTGGTGTTAACTTGATTTCTAGGTATACGGAATTGCAGCCGGTGGGAATGGGTGCCTTCGGACTGGTCTGGTATGTTGCATTCTGTGTCGCACAAGATATTTCCAAGCCCAAGTACATGCTAATTAGGCCACCATTACAACAGTTCTGCCAAAGACCAATTGACCGGGCAGCCAGTCGCAGTTAAAAAAATCATGAAACCCTTCAGTACCCCTGTTCTGTCCAAGCGAACCTACCGGGAGCTGAAGCTACTCAAACATCTCCGTCACGAGAACGTCCGTACTCCATTAAATACACTGACCAGGATTATTTGCTGACACTCAGCAGATTATCAGCTTGAGTGACATTTTCATTTCGCCTTTGGAAGACATGTATGTTCCCCTCATCTGCAAAGTGGGGTTAAACAGTGTAAACTGATGACCACAGCTACTTCGTCACCGAACTTCTGGGAACTGACCTCCATCGACTTCTTACTTCGCGACCCCTTGAAAAGCAATTCATTCAGTACTTCCTATACCAAATTCTGGTAAGATTTCCACGGGAATAAAATCCGGCCCGAATCTGACCTGTTGATAGCGTGGCCTGAAATATGTCCACTCCGCCGGTGTGGTTCACCGGGATCTGAAACCCAGCAACATCCTGATAAACGAGAATTGTGATCTGAAAATCTGCGACTTTGGCCTTGCACGCATCCAGGACCCTCAAATGACCGGCTATGTCTCAACACGATACTACCGCGCGCCTGAGATCATGCTCACCTGGCAAAAGTACGACGTTGAGGTAGACATCTGGAGTGCGGGCTGCATCTTCGCCGAGATGTTGGAAGGAAAGCCGCTGTTCCCTGGAAAGGACCATGTCAACCAGTTTTCGATCATCACGGAGCTTCTTGGTACTCCTCCCGATGACGTGATTCAGACCATCTGCAGCGAGAACGTGAGTAACGATTCTTTGTTTGGCGAAAGATGAAACCATGCTCACATATGATGATCCAGACCCTCCGTTTTGTCAAGTCCCTACCAAAGCGCGAGCGCCAACCTCTGGCAAATAAATTCAAGAACGCTGATGCCGATGGTACGTGATATGTGAGCCGACTATGGGGATCTTGACTGCTAACTTGTCTCTTTCTATCAGCGGTTGACCTGCTCGAGCGGATGCTGGTTTTCAACCCCAAACAGCGCATTCAAGCCCCCGAAGCATTAGCGCATGAGTACCTGGCGCCCTACCACGACCCGACCGATGAGCCTGTTGCGCAAGAGAAGTTCGATTGGTCGTTCAATGATGCCGATCTTCCCGTAGATACTTGGAAGATCATGATGTACGTGCTTGATTTGTTACCCCGCCACGATTTTTCCTTGTTAATTTCCCGCCCATAGGTACTCGGAAATTCTCGACTTCCACAACATTGAACAAGGCAACGAGGCTGGCCAAGCCTTAGTACAGGGCGCAGTGCAGGGTAACGCTACTGGACAGGCATTCGCATAATGGGTTGACGCGAAATCCCCCTAAGGAACGCTCTTCTGCCATTGAATTCCAGTCTCAAAATTTGACGTCTGGCCCTATTTCCGTTCAAGGGCGCTACGAAGCTTGCGTGTTCACTTGTGTTCTTTATCTTATTTTTCCATTTCCTAATTTGTCTTTTTTTTTGTTTTCCTGGAAATCATTGTCCATAGCTCTGCCGGCGTCGTTAAGAATTGGTTGGTGATTAGGAGAAAATCATACGGGGGATCTGATTCTGTTCCGCGATGGAGCACCTCATAACCTTTTAATGCTTTGAAATATCTATGCAATTGAAGTTATTTCTCCGAAACCTATAGATAGCTTTTCCCTAGTCGACCCCTTTGGGCAAACCCGTGATGTTGACGCTGATATTGGCGGGGCTACCGTTCACCGCCCCCATGCGATAACCGTATCAGCGATGTTCCCCTGTTTGCGACAATCTAAGTCTCATGGGAAACCTACATCGAGGGTTTTGGAGGAGAAGCACCTCTGTTCTACATACTACAAACCATTCAGTTGAGCTTATAATTTTCAGCATTCTAATTGCATTTCTTACAGCCGAACCAAATCCCCTGTCGCAAGGTTCGGCGCCATGGCTGTCCACCATAAACAAGACCCAATTGTCTTGGTTATAGATTTCCACCATGCACGGTGAGCCACGAGACATTCGAAAAATTCAGGATCGTCTCTTTGACACGACGACAAAGATGGATCCATAGTGGGACCTGACTGACTGAGACATACCCCTATAGCGGCCCCGAAATTGAGCATTGCATTGCCGACGAAGGGACCGACCCAGCAACCGAGAATGACTGGTCGCTGCTCCCATTTATGGCCCTGTCTGACGGAGCACATCTGTATGATACCCCTGTCTTCGACGCACATCTCGTCCCCTCTCCTGCCCGGTCTCCTCTGGCACAATCCCGCGGCGAGGAGAGCCGATTTGCGCCAGACCAACTAATCCGTTGGATTTCAGGTCGACCGAGGAATTCTCATACTTCACACTTCGCCGAAAGGGTGCCTCCACTTCACCCGAAACGTCCCTCTTCGGTATCTCCTGCTCCCGCCAAATCGATTCGAGTCTGCTTATCAACCGCTCGGCCGATGTGACTCGGTCAACCGTACAAAAGGCCGTTGTGGTCGTGACAGATACTCCACAGCGAGTAGGTCAATTGCGCGAGAAGCTCTCAGTGGTTACTTCGGCTTGGTTCGCGCAACGGTACGTCGAATAGAATTGCCCTGGTTGACTCTTTGCTTCCCCCGTGCGCTGGCATGGGATCTGAATAGAACTCGGCTTAGAATGAGGAATCGTGGCTAATTAAGCACTTTGATTAACAGTGACTTCTCGGATGTTGATATCTTGAAGGTATGTACTAACTGCGACGTTTTATAGAATGAATTGCTGACATATATACAGAAATTCCGTGAGGGCTTGGTAATTGCTCTGCTCAACGATGGCCCCAAAGACCAGAACCTAGGTAAGAATATCATCCGCTTTGATATGTCTGAAAATTTACTGATTAATGAAGGCCTTTCGCTTCGGGAGATGATTCACGAATTCAAATTTCAGACATTGGTTCTTTTCAAGGCACTGCTGTTGCAGCCCAAGATGCTTTTCTTCGGGACGCGCTGTGAACGCCTGTGCATGATTCAGTTCTCGCTTATATCTTTAATCCCTGGCCTCATCCACAGCTTGCAGGACTGCGCCGATCCTGCTTTTGACACCTACTCCCAGACTGTTGAGAAACCAACGTCTCTCAAAACTAGTGACAGAAGTTCTTTGTTGGCATACATGGGACTTCCACTACAGATCTTCGGAAAGGGAAGCATGTTTGGTCCCTATACGCCTCTCCAGCTGCTGGATCTGCTGGCAGATGATGGCACCAAATCATACGTGGTTGGCTCAACAAACTCGCTACTTCTCCAGCAAAAGGACCGCTACAGTGATATTCTAATTAACCTCGACGAAGACAGTATCGTCATCAATTCTCCTTCCCTCCGCAATGCCCTGATCCTTTCGGCGGCCGATAGGCGCTGGATTGACCTGCTAACACAAATTGTCAATGACACTTGGGACGAGGAACATCCTTCACAGCCCAAGACCCTTGGCTTTATGGGCTCAGAAGAATTCATTCGACTACAGTTCGAAGAATACTTGCTGGCATTATTATCGTCCATGAAATACCACGAGGAGCTCTACCCACCCGATGTCGGAGAATCGGGGCATCGCAGCAGAACCCAGCTGCAAAACCTCAACATTGAAGGAGACCCTGCCATTGACTTCAATATGGATTTCCTGACCCAGTGGAAAACCACATCTAATTACGCCCTGTTTTCGCGTCTCACTTCGGATGCGCTCCTATTTTCCATCACTGAGCCACGACACCCAAACGCCGGCGGTCTGACGATGGAAGATGTCCAAAGACGACTTGCGCAACAGGTAGCAGACCTGCACCTCGATGAGCGTGTTCGCGAAGGCCGCGAGGCCCTGAACCGCCACATCTCAACCGGACAAAAGAAAGTGAGCGCGGCATTCACCAGCTTTTGGTCCGACATCGAGACAATGCGCGAAGCGCAACGCAAACGCAACGAAGAGAAAACCGCCTCCCAATCGCAACGCACCTCCATCGACAAAGAAAACCCAACATCACCAACCCTTTCCTCACAGGATCCTGCCGATGCCTCCTGGTTCGCAGGCCGCCGAAGGCCATCCGTCGACCTGACACAGGCTCAGGCCTCCGTAGCCGTAGCCAGCCAAAAGGCCGGCTCCTATCTTAGCTCATGGGGCTCATGGGCGAGCGAAAAGCGCCGCGAATGGCAAGAAAAGCGCGTCACATCCCCGAACCCGAATGCCACCCCCAATACCGACCTGACTTCGCCATCTACCCCGGCCTTTTCCGCCGTTACGGAAACAGCCGAGTCGGACCGTGACCGCCGCCGTTCCATCCAGCAAAATAGCGAAGGCAACGATAGCACCGAGGGTAGTCTTACCCGCAGCACCAGCCAAAGAAAGAGATGGAGTAATATCCTGCTCAGACGCGACAGCGGCGAGTTCCAGCGTTACGATGATGTCTCCACATCCGAGTCTATCGACACTCCCTTCCCCAAGTCCCCTCTATCGCAGAGATCTCCGGCTTGTGCGGATGACGCGGAGCACAAGCAGACCCAGGAAGTTCTGCAGGATGGAAAGACGACTGAGCGGGATACCGTTGATGCAGATGGATTCTCCTCTGTGGCTCTCACGCCAAATGAAGGCCTAGGCTTGAGTTTGAAGACTGAGCAGGCCGTCCCCCAGAGCCAAAAGGAACCCACATCCCCGAGCGGTGTAGAGGGAGATACACAGCCTGAGACCATGGTGACAGGACTCCCTGTCAAAGAGGAGGTGCATCTAGCCCAGAGCAAAGACTCGTCTGGTACGAATTAGCGCGCCTGGATTTGGGAGGCTGGGGTTGATTTGCATCTCTCGCATCTAGGGTGATTCAGTACTTCATGGAACTTCTGTCTTCTGTTCTTGTTGTCTCTAGCTTTGCATAGCATCTGCATTGTAGCACGGTTCTCATGTTGATTACACATAAACAGACATTGGGTCTGGCCAGTACGCATATCGATCTACTGAATGAAAGATTGTAGTGAATTCGTTTCTCCAGTATTCCATTCTGATCAGTTGTGTTTTGTTCTGCATGCTGCATGGCATTAGAATAGGCCAGGCTGCCTTGTGGCTGTCATGTTGTTTCACTTAGGGCTAGGAGTTCTGACCCCAAGATATTTGTACCAACACCATCCCTTGACTTTTTATTCCATCTCATCATGGTCGTTCTACAGGGCCAGCTCTCTAAAATTTGAAACATTCGAATCCAAATAAGAATCAATTCATTATGTTGTAGTATTTTCAGAAAAAGAAGAAGAAAAACCAAAATCAGAGCAAGAGCAAAGAAAATAACCAGGTCATCATTTGTTTGTCATCTCAGCGCTATGAAGAAACATAAAAGAAGTCGCCGACACAATGAAAAGAGTTGTTATGCTTCTATCAGCCTGATTCCATCTGCCAGCTATCTATCATAGGAGTCTGTTCCTGAACCAGCAAGGGTCCCATTTTCCCTTGCCCTGGCTTTCCATCATTGATGGAATGGAAGGATATGAAAGGGACACGAGAAGCCACTGGTATCGGAAAGAGACAGTAGCATAAGCAGAGAGCAACAGAAAAAAGGAAATAGAAGCAAAGTGGTTGTGCAATATTGGAGGAAGGGGGGGAGGGGTTTAATTTGATTTAGGCAATGTATGAGATTTCATCGCCGTCCATGCGCTCAATGTAGTCCTTCTCCATGAGGGCTTCAATGTTCTTCTTGATGTCAGGGATTTTGGGCGGGAAGCGGGACTTGACCTGCTGAATGACCTCCTGGACCAGCTGGACGTGCTTCATCTTCTTGCGTGACTTCATGATTCGAACAATGGCGGACTATAGCAAGGTTAGGACAAATGGACTGTGTGGGGGTTCATGATGAGTTAGGAGACATACCTGGAGCAGAAGCTTCCTGTCCTCTTCTATGGTTTTGTGCGTATCGTCGGCCTCGACCTTTTGCTCGGACTTGATTTGAATGTTGAGGTTGACTTTGACCTTCTTATTTTTAAAGTTGTAGTTCAATGTGAACGAGGTAGAGGGCTCGGGCTTAGCGCCCTCGGGGCTGGCGATGAGAACCTTGGCCTTTAGCAGAATGCTAAGGTTGGGATCGAGGATTTCGTTGGACAGTGTAGTGGCCTTTTCGATCTCATCGTATGACAGAGTGTCGGCTTCGTTGAAAAGAAGAAGAATGCCCATTTGGTAGGTCGACACCTGGAAGGTGTAGGGCACTTTGGCGTTTTTGATATAGTTAGCCTTGATTTCGCCCTTGCATAGCTGCCACAGCCATGTAAGCTTGCGGCCGCTGTGCTTGTCAAAGTAGAATGTCTGGAACCGCTCGGCGGTCTTGACTATCTCCGGTGGCGCGAGGAATGGTGTGGTCGGGGCATTGAGGGGCCAGAAACCAGTTCCCAGGACCTGGAAGTGGGCATCGGCCATTTTCTTTCGGTCATCGTCTTCTAGCACCTTGTCCTGCCAGACCTTGTAGTTGTTATTAAGATCCTTGGAGATCTGCATGTCCTGGAACATGCGTTGCAGCTTGTTGGTATATTCGAAACCACACGCCTCCTTCAGCTTGCTGATCATGCTTGTTTCAGCGTCATCAGAAACAGAGCTCACATGAACCAGACGTTTCGCCAGGTTCTTGGAATAGAACTTTTGGAAGACGTCTTTGTCCTCAATGTACTTGAAGACTGTCATAATTTGCACCAGCATCTCCTCAAGCTCCGACTCTTCAGCCGACTTGGATCCCTTCTTGAGCAGTGAGTCCGTGTATTTTGCCAGCAGCTCGGGAGACTTGGAAGAGCTCGTCTTGCAGATACGGTTTCGGTTGACAAATTCTCGGCAGGCGTTATCAAGAGAACGCACAAACTCGGCCTCGCCATTGAAGGCCTCATCGACCAAGCTCTGGTATCGCGTGTGAATCTGCAGTAGAGCATCGACGTACAACTTGGGCTCGAGTGTTTCTCCCTCCGAAGCGACCTTCTCGACAGCAGCCAGACCGGCCCGTCTCACGTGGTTCTCAAAGGTCGTGCGCAGAGGATCCAAACCTTCCTTGATCCGTGATAAGAGTCGATACATACGAGCAAGATCCTCCTGGCGTTCGTTATCTAGCAAGACTTGGAATTCGTCGCGAAGCAAAGTCGAGTGGGCGGTAACGAGAACAGACAGACAGGTATCGGTCAAGCTCTTGGTGACATCTGGGTGCAAATACAGACCGACGCGCCCCTTCTCCTCCTCCAGACGAGTTTCTGCCTTCTTCATGTATTCCACCACGCTGTTTTCGGCCACGAACTGCCGTGACTCATTTTCGTAATATGTTTTGGTGGCACGGATGAACGGCAGCTGGAAGTATTGCCGATAGACATCAAGTGTTGACTTCGAGCTATCATTCTCATCCAGACCCAGTGACACGAATGAGTCCACGATGGATTTAATCTGCGACTGTTCGATCGTTTCTCCATTTCGTTGCTTCTCGATCAGATTCAGAACAGCGTCCATGACCTTCTCATGGACTTTTTCAAAAAAGTCCCCTTTCCATTTGACCAGGTGCAGGGTGTAAACGTCATAGACGTTTTTCTTACCCTCGTCGATCTCACGCTTAACCCAGTGGCGATTAAGGTAGCGAAAGAGGTGGTTCACGTACTTGGCGGCGGTCGTGTAGCGGTACCATTCGCGAATGTAGAAGCCAAGCAAACCTTCTTCGGTGTGGCTTTGTGATTGTTTGTAAACCTTAGTCAGGTGGGCGGAGAGGTATTCGCCGAGTAATTTGTAAAGTTCCTCGCCCAGCAAATGAGCTTGAGTCCATGTTAACTCAAATCGAGAAGCCGAGGGTGCGGCATAAAGGGAAGAAAACCAACCACCACGTTGTCCTTGTAGGCCTTGACCACTAGAGACGGCTTTTTGGGATGTGCAAAAATTGTGGACAGCCCTAATATCAAAATTGTGAGCGCGGTTCTCGTCAGGCAAGAGGTAGGATCGAATCTTGAACATACGTGTATAGACCCATGTACTAGACAAAAACAGCCAGTCAGCTTCTGTTCTGTTTTCAAACACATTCGCCGGTTCACTTACAGTCTTCATGTCGATACCGGAATCAAGGTTGAGCATGACGCTCTCGATTCCTGTTTCGAGGAATGACCAACTAACCCTCAGTTAGCTCGTGTCATACCGCCGTGTCAAAGCAGATCGCCAATCATTGTCTGCTCACGTTGAATCAAGGTCATCCTTGTGAGGTACCGGCGGCATCGCGGGAGACATCGTGGTTGCAGGGGAGTCGGGTGGGATGCGGAAGAAAGTGAGTAGTCAAGGCCGAGGATCCTGGTCCACTAGTCAGCAACGCGCTCTTAATTCTAAATAGTAACCAGCAAGTTTAACATCATGAATATTACCTCAAAACGGTTGTAGCGCCACAAGTCACGCCTCAGATCTTCGGGGAATCAAAATAGGGTAGGCGCTTGGCAGGGGGAGGGGTCGGCAAGAGCGGGGTTCGGACAGTCGAAGAAAACGAGCGAGAAGATAGAACCCTCCTCGAGACCTTCAAGAGCAAAGATTGGAAAAGAGATTAGGCAGAAGAGCAGAGAAGTGATGAGGCTGAGATGGACCAGAGCGTGGGGATGGCCTTGTTGCCGCAGGCGGTGAGGTGGCGGAGCTTTCCCGCCAAATCTACATCATCGGCTTTGATGGCTTTGATCAAAGCGAGTCTAGGCACCTTGGTTATTTCGAGGATTATTTCTTTAGAAGATGCTGTCTAATAATACCATGGCATGCATAAATTTTTAGGCTTTTGCCTCTCTACAATAGATCTGCCCCTAATGTTGTGCAATCGCGACATATGTCTCTAGTGACAAGATCCATAGATCCATGTTTCTAACTAGTACTATTACAGACAAGAATAGTCCGCTGCTCCTGGGGCTTTGTGATGTCGTTTTTGGTTTTTTGTTTTGAATGTCTTTCCAGGTGTTTGTTTAGTGTCTTTTTAGATGATAGCAAACCCAAACTGCCATAGACATGTAGCAAGTCTTTTAGAACAGTGACTTTGCTTTCTTGGCCAGTCTACTTTGTAGTGTACACAATACATAACGACATTAACATATTTGAAGTCAACACATGTGTACTTTTTGGGTTTGTCAAAAAGCAATGGGATTTCATGTCCTAACGATATTCTTGGAGAAAGAAGTAAAACAAGGCGAAGGAATTTGGAATAGATATCCCTGGTTATACATAAAAAAGTCCTCTACACGGTTTTTAACCCCTCCACATACATCTAAAAAGACATTTGAAAAAGACATCACAAGGCCACATGAGCGGCCGACTATTCTTGTGAGGAGATGAAATTAGAATGTACCAATGGACCATTGTAGGAAGTGTATATCCACATGAGTACCTTGTCTCTTCTTTTCTCCCTTCTCGTAAAGGAAATTCCTCTTGAACATTCCATCTTGAAATTGCAATACCCATGAGCTGCTGCTTTTCAAGTCGAACATCGGTTTCTCTAGGATTTTGAGGGGGTCGTAAACATCATCAATCGAAGGGCACTGTACATAAATGTTGGGAGACGGTCATTTTAATGTGAAAGAGGATACTCGGTCGACACCTGGGTAGGTACAAAGAAGTATATGGAGACCTAGGTAGCTCCTACCTTTGATAGAAGTTCAAGTTTATATTGACTGCCCCACTATAAATGACGTCACTTGAAGTAGATCACAGATTTATCCAATTCAACCTTGGAATCTAAACTCCTTTCTTCATGCAAAACAATCAAAGCAAAAGAAAGAACATCTCACAATGGTCATAACTCCATTGTCAAAAACTCTAGTGACGACTCACCAAATTCCCGAGTGGCACCATGTACCGAATACTTCGATCCAATCCAAGCCACTCATGATATACCATGGAGCCTTCAATGCCACATCCACAGAGCTCGAGGAGCACCTAAAGGCCATAGGAGAGGTTGTTCCTCAATGGGTATATGGCATGTACAGCCAAACCCACTTCCACTCCACAATACAAGAGGTGCTCGGGGTCGTTTCAGGGAGCGCACGTCTTTGCTTTGGAGGCGAGGAGAACCCCGAGCGATTTGAGCCAACGGTTCAGCGCGGCGATTTAATCATTGTGCCTGCCGGGGTGGGTCATCGACTCTTAGAGGATTTGCAGGGGAACCAGGAAGAGTTCCAAATGGTCGGCGCCTATCCACATGGAAGACAGTGGGATATGTGTTATGGAGAGCCAGAAGAGAAAGCAAAGGTGCAGAGAATCAAGGATGTGGCTTGGTTCCGTCAAGATCCGTTGTATGGCGTTGACGGTCCTGCTTTGCACGTCTAGCTAAAATTGCGCTTGCGCTTGCGCAAGATCAAGTCTCGCATAAATGGGATATTTAATCAACAGCCAGAAGATTCATAAAACACAACAAGACCCGGAAATCACTGTGTTACTCTTTCGACAAGCCTAGCAGAGCGTCAGAAAATGGAGCAAGTGTGTCAGTCATAGACAAGGGGGCTTACCTGAGAACACTAATCGAAAATGTCATGAGCCAAGCTAAGAGCGCAACTAGCAATACGGAAGCAAGTGCCTTTTGTCGCGTACATATACCATCGTTCCGAGGATCGATGGTTTGGTTGATCTCCGCTTCTGTGCAGGATCCTGTCACCTCGGAGAGCGAAGCAAATGCCAAACTAAGATTGGCGGAATCGAAGACGATGAAGAAGATATCCAGGAGGAGGAGACGTGCTTTAGCCGAGGGAGAGCGCAATCCCAAGGGCTTTGACGTGTATTCATCGAAGGTGATGTATAAGAGGTAAACCAGGGCGACTGCATCGACAATGATTGCCATCAATGAAGATGGTCCTTGAGGGCGATGTCCTTCATTAGACATGTGCTGAATCGATCCGCCCAGAGCAAGTGCAGAGAGTGAGAAGCACCAAACAGTCATTCGAAGAATCAGCGGTACGATCGGGCTTCGCAGAAGTGTTTTCTTGAAACGCGTGATCCAGATATCCCTTCTGCCTCCGCTGTGTAGCGGATACTCCGGACTATCCCCCTCCAAGTGCTTTCCTCGCCATGGTTGCAAGTAATCGCCGTGATTCTCATTCAGCCACTTTGACGTGACATGCTGTTCTTCTCTACCTGGCTCTCGGGGATATTGGATGGTTCGTGAGAATGACACCCAGCGCGATTCACGGTCAACGGGTGGAGACTCATCCTCAAACAGGCCGTTAGTGGTCTTAGTGGTCGCATGATTAGGTTGAGGCTTCGACGATGAGTAGGGCGAGTGGTTGTGCTGAGCGACAAATGCGCCATTTGGTGGGGAAGGGAGTAAACGATCGGTTGCCGTAGCTTCATCTCCGTCCTCCTCGGGCTCATCGACCGACCGAATCCAGGCTACAAAGACCTCGCTGTTAGTGGGTGATCGTCGGGTTGAGCTTGAAATGGGACCATACCGGGTAGAGATCGCAAGGCGGAGCGTTGGGAGTACGCGATCTCTTCCGCTGTATGACCGTCTGTACGCCCAAGTGATGCATCGGAGGTTTTGTTGTGAATGGCAGACTCGGTATCGGCGTTAAGCGGGCCTGGCAGCGGTGATGATTCTGGGATGGGCGGAAACTTCTCTGCCAGCCTCTCACCAAAGATTCGCCCTGGAGCGCAGTCTTTGGGGCTGTCCATGATACAGGACAGAAGTTGAAACCTGAAACTCGGGAGCCGCGGGAAACTTCAATCGACAGTTTGCCCGCGAGTCCCCAATTGCTGTTCAAGTATAAAGTGTGGTTGTTCAGGGATGACCTTCCTATAACATAAGACGACAGTGCAGGCGGACCTCGGGAATGACGTTTCGATTTATCCAGCGCGTGGACCTGCTTGCTCCCGCATCCCTTTTTCACCCACACGAAAAAAAAATCCAGTTTCAATGCACTGTTTATTGTGAAAGTCTTCGTTCTATTTCAGTTATCCTGAGCCGTTTGATATCTATCAATAATATTCCCCACGATCGGGCCATTATCGATTATCGATTGTCGATTGTCAATTGTCTTAGACAGCCTCCACCATGCGCCTTTTCCTAATTCCCATCTCGACAAAACGAGTACTCGTATATGCTCGCCCCCTTAACAAGGATTTGGCAAAAGAGCTTTCAATTCTTGATAGGATTACAACAAAGGCTGCTGAAACATGGGCGAAGTGGGAGGAAGCCGACAAAGGATGGAAGATGCACCTCGTTAGCTGGGGCAATCGAGTCCAGCAACGGATACCATACGAAGAATGGGCCCTCAAGAGCATTCCGTCATTCAAAACCCAGCTGCGAATTGATGGGGATCATGGAAAGACCAAGGTCGATGTGCTGTTCCCCGGTAACGCGGTGCGGTTGGAGCGAATCCAGCAAGTGGTGCGCACGATCGCCACGGAGAGGCAGGAGCTTCATCGGAAGAAGATGATGTGGAGCTTAATTGCTGCGCCGATTACAGCACCTTTGGGGTTGATACCA
Organism: Penicillium italicum; assembly: GCA_002116305.1. Classification (NCBI taxonomy): domain Eukaryota; kingdom Fungi; phylum Ascomycota; class Eurotiomycetes; order Eurotiales; family Aspergillaceae; genus Penicillium; species Penicillium italicum. The sequence continues at coordinate 4,988 of LWEC01000560.1, read as the reverse complement.
GTGTATGTGAATGCCAGGAGTCTTCTCTGGTGTTATGAAATACTAAAACAAAGCAGGGTTCCGAATATTCCCTTTTTCTATTTGGCATACCGGGGCTGGTCCCACTGGCGAGGTTAGTTTGATCTATCTTCTACCTAGACCTGGGTTAAGAAACTGACGACAATACACAGCATTGAATGGCTCAAGACATCTAGAATTCCTTGCTGAGAAGAATCTCCTCAACCCCGTCTCATTACCGGAGCTAGAAAAGCTATATGCCAAACGCGCATCTCAAAAAATCGAAGGCACCACGACCGACACATCATATTCCGAGGTTGCAGACGACATAGAGCAAAGTGATGATCGGGTCCTGTTGAAGATGTCTGATGCCAAGAAGTTGGCTACGATCTTGGAAGCACCGGAGCTTGTGTTGGAAGCTGAACGAGCGATTATTCAAGTCAGCGAGCAGCTCGAGGCTGCAGCGAAGGCCAAGCAAAATAAGAAAGACGAGAAGAACTCTTAACGCCGAGGATTTAATCACTATGTTCTGGGGAAACGAGCTCTTCTACTCAACAACGAGGGAGGATCATGTACCATAATGCAAAGAACACATCGAAATCCAATAGATAACCATATAGACGATAATTATTATGACCATTTGAATATGAATGCTTGAAAGAAAGGATAATTACATTGTGAGTCCAATGACCTCAGAGCCCCTGACGGAAGTAGGTAAATCCGAGTATCTCCCCCCATTGTTCCCACCTCATCCACCTCGCCATTCATCGGAGCTCCATACATCATGGCTACTAAAAAGATTGAGCAATGGGAGATTGAGCGATATTGGGAGATTTTCGTTTCATTATCAAATGGCCAAAAACACCTCAACAGCTCCCAAGCCGCTTCCGTGCTGAGGAACAGCCGGCTGCGCGATGACCAGCTCGAAAAGGTCTGGGACATTGCCGATGTCGACGGAGATGGAGAGCTGGATTTTGAGGAGTTCTGTGTTGCGATGCGCCTAGTCTTTGATTTGGTCAACGGCGTAAGTGACACACCCCTCTCAAATTATCACCGAATCGCTCTAACAAAACGTCCTATCTATGACAGGAACTACAAGATGTCCCAAATGTCCTGCCAGATTGGCTAGTCCCAGAGTCGAAGTCACATCTAGTCCACGCAACCCGTGCACTAAGCACCGGACAGGAGCAGTTCGAGCGGATAGAAGACGAGGACGACTCGCTCGGTCTGAAGGACGGATTTGACTGGTACATGAAGCCCGAGGACAAGAACAAGTACACCGAGATCTACGACGCCAACCGGAACGCGCGCGGCCAAGTAGAATGTGAGTAATCCATACAGCGCGCTGTGCGCGCCCAGAAAAATACCCCGCTGATCACCCTCCCAGTCCAACAATTACAACCGCTCTACGAATCGCTCGACGTCCCCGACACCGACGTCCGCTCCGCCTGGAACCTGGTTAACCCCTCCGCATCAACCGCAATCAACAAAGACGCAACACTCGCCTTCCTGCACATCCTGAACTTCCGCCACGAGGGGTTCCGCATCCCACGTACCATCCCCGCATCACTCCGCGCCTCATTCGAGAACAACAATATCGACTACCAAGTTGACAAGGCGCGACCTGCACAGCGCTACGGCGCAGACGGCGACACGGAAACACGGACAGGCCGCAAGGCCAAATTCGGCGATACCTACCTAGGCCGCCTGGGCGTTGGCGGCAAGGGCTCGTACCAGCCCAAGGGAACAGACTTCAGCGACACGATCCAGGACGAGGAGTGGGAGAAGGTGCGGCTCCGTCGCGAGCTCGCGGAGTTGGAGAAGAAGCTGGAATCTGCCACCAAAGCCTCCGACACTAGGCGGGATGGGCCGCGCCATGATGGCCGGCCCAACTGGGTTCTGATTAAGAAAGAGGCGCTTTCGCTCTTGGAGTATAAGGAGCGGGAGTTGCGGGAGTTGCGTGAGGGCACTGGTCGTGCTAAGGACGGTCAGGATTTGGAGCGGCTCAGGGAGGATGTCAAGGCTGTTGGGGAACAGGTGGATGGGCTGAAGAGCCACATGGCCCAACGGCATGATGTCCTTTCGGACCTTCGCAGCCAGATTGAGGACGAGAAAGCTCGACGGTGATTGCTTACTACTTGAATATGGACTAGCGGACCCGTTGGCCTATGCTTTGTGTTTCTTCTCTTCTTTCTATGGCCCCTTTTGCTGCATATATGTCCTACCTTCTTGATTCTCGCGACTATCATGTACAGCCATTTTCTTGTTAGGGAGCTTCAGGCGTCAAATGGATGTTCTTCGCATTTCTATTTCGGACGAGTGTAAGAGATGTTTAACATGATACAAAGCGTCATGGTCCCATCCACCTGGCAAGCTGACTTCAAGGGTGGGATCCATGTTACCAAAAGTAGGGACACATTAGATATAGATCGTTTGAGCGAGCTCCCTTTCATTTAATCAGAGTCTAAATTTCTCCAGTTCCTTGCAAAACATCCATCGCGTGTCCTCTCGCAGATTCTGAGCCTGCCAGTCGTTCACGCGGTAAGGGAATAAAGAGAGACGCTCACACAGTGAGCCGTCATGTACAAGAAGGACCAACACACTCTCAGTAGCATCTATCTCCTGGATCTTGGAGACGATTGTCATGGCCGCCTCTTGGTTAGGAAATATTGGCCCTCACGCCACCTGAAAGGAAGGCCCATCGAGACTTTTCCAAAGCGCCAGCTATATCAGCAAGTCTCCAGGGCACCCACCACAGCTATGAGAGTGACTTAAGGTTTCCGGCTGGGGCAGATGGAGATACTGCGAGGGTCACAACACGCCGACATGACAACAAGCATTGGCGCCCATGAAAACGAAGGAGGGTCTGCAGTCGTGCGTGCCAGGGCACACATGAATTCTTGGTGGAGGCCTAAGGCATCGCATTAACGTGAGAGGTTAGGCGGGCCCTGGTGTGTAGTCACATTAGTTCCCGACTCCTTGCCGGGATACACCTTCGCACACTCACTGTTAATAGCGTTTCCATAGACGCGACGAGTATGTGCGGTTTCTTGTTCCGCAAGGCCCACAGACACGCTGGTCTCCATTCGTCATGTACGCGCAATGGCTGTATCACCTCGAGGACTGCCAAAGAGACCATGCCCCTGCCCAATGGGGTGCATTTAAAATCCCACAAACTGTAAGCTGGAACTATTTGCTCTGCTTAATCCTTTGCTGATGGCCAAAGCTGCAGCTCCTTGAAACGCCGTTAGTTACTCAGTCATCAGGACTTGTGGCTCTGCCCAATGAACTCCTGCTACAAATCACCGCGCATGCCCACTCAGTCGACCAACTGTCCCTAGCACTTACATGCAAGAGGATGCTTACCTTTTCCGCCATGGTAACTATCACGATACCTAGTGCGCCTATGCATCGGGCTTATTCCCTAAACTGCTCTGCAATGCTTGCACTTCTACGCGCCGTGCAGCCACGAGGGCCTCGCGGACACCCCAAGAAAACTTGGGCTCCTTGCTGCGTCTGTTATCGGTACCGACCGAAAAGGAGAGGCTATTGGACACTTGTGGAGAAACTCTACGAAGAGGAGTTATTCAATGGAATCCTTGCAGGCTATGAACATGTGGTCGACTCGTGGAGTCACAAGAGGTCATCCTCATATCAATGTCCCGAATGCTGGTGTGAAGAACGTATCAGCAGATATGGCCATCTCAAGAACCAAATCTAGAATATCAGATGGCAGAAAATCAGAACCAATGGGCCCTGACAGAAATCTGACTGTATGAAATGTATGGTATGAAAAGACAGATATAAAATTCTAACTAACTAAAAATGACAAAATCCCCTAGTTATGCAATCTATATGGGATCAAATTAGACTGCGACATCGCCCATAGACGGGCGGGTGGGCATGGATTACCCATAGGCCTTTTGTAAGCGGGAAAAGGGCCCTATGGATACGCCTATGGACAGGCCCTACCCTTAGGGCCCACGGGCCTTAGGCGTCGCAGGCGCCCGTAGGCCTTTTTAGTAAGCAGAATTTCTTAACCTCGTGACCTATATTATTTATATATTTTTTTTCTATATTTTTAAGTAATTTAATTATATATATACACCCTATGAGCAAAAGTCCTGCGACAGTCGATTTTACCCGCACCCCACCAAATACATATCTCTACATTCAACTATATATTTCACACCACCAATGTAGTAAATATATATTAAGTTTAATTTTGCTGAGCGAAGCGAAGCAAATTACAAACCAATCAATTTTCTTAATTACTAGGTCAAAATTCCCGCCTTTCAGATTTGAGATCTGGCCTCTGATTGGTGGCAGAATTTACCCGTCACGTGACTAGGGTAGGGCTTCCGGAACAGAAATCATACTAGTAGGACCCACCTGACCTCTCGGTTTGGTCCCTCACGTAACCTATCCGGTTTTTGTGTACCAGGAAGCGGTATAGTATGGAAATATAAGGCATCTCTTATTATGTCATCCAGTTTCGGTATGAAATATGTAGTATCTGTGGAAGCGAATTCTAAGGGGTACTATGTACATTCCTACATTTGTACCAAATATTTACTAGTTTATTACTGATAAACAACTCTACAATCTGAAATATATATTCATATAGATACGCCTAGAATTAATTTTTACTATACCTCCTAATTTAATTACTACTTTTCTACTATAGCAGAGTATTAATCTACCTAGTAGAAATACTATAACTATTAGATTAGAGAGCTTATAGCTAGACTACGACATTGCCTATCCATGGGTACCTAGGAGGTACCTATTGCCCGTCTATAGTAGGTAGTAGGCTATTTAGATTTTCGAGTGCCCGTCTATAACGCCTAAGGCCTATAGGTATACCTATCCTAGGTATACCTACTATACCTACTATTATATAAAATTACCTAAAATAGATATATAACTTACTAACTTTATATAATAAATAACTATTATTTATACCTATTTTACTAACTCTATATAAAATC
>LWEC01000559.1:0-21444 GCA_002116305.1 Penicillium italicum | reverse complement strand
TTAATAGGGAAGGAGCGATAAAAGTAATTAGGAAGGAGCTTTTATTAGGATTAGGAAGTAATAGTAGTTAGGAAGGAGCCTCTATGGGTTATATATATATTTATCATATGCAATTATATATTTTAGTATATGTAGTCGAGGTTTACCAAAATCAGACGTAAACTTAGGACTACCGCTTAAACTACCATATGAAATATACTATAATAAAGAGGTAAACTATATTTAATTAATCTTTCTATTATCTATAAAGAAATATACGATATAATGTAATATTAGGAGATAATATTGGGTGATATGTAGGATAGTAAGGTTTTGTGCTAAGAAAGAGATGTAAATAGTATGATTGGCCAAATAAAGATTATATAATATAATGATCTCGGGTATCTTGTAACTGACATATACCCAAACCCAGTTTATTATATAATCATGCAGTTACAAGTCTACCCGACGTTTTTACAAGTCTACCCGAGCTGGAACCCGACATAGGTAAAGAAGACCAGCAAATTTCCAGCTAAAGAGGCTTGTAGATTCAAGCCAATAGAAGCACAGAAGTCACGTGAGCTGGATTTCCAAGGGGACTAAGCCTAGTTAGGAAGACTTGTTGTTTACTCTGTGTTATCTAAGCAGGGCTTCAAAAGAATTAGGCACAACTTTCATTGAAATTGTCTTCACCAAAAAAAGTACTATGTACGGAGTAGAAATCAATGAGGTCATGAGACATGCCTGTACCTTGTAGGCTCTTTATCAGCCACTCGGCACTTAGGGTTCCACTGCTGGGGGCGGAGCGGAAAAGCCTCAGCCGCGCGGCTGGCAGTGCTGGCCCAAAAATAACTTCTCGTATAATCTGACAGCCTGACTGCTTCACCTTACTTTCATCTCTTGGTAGTTCTTCGTTAAATACAACACTTCATCGATTAAGCTCCCTCACTTTCGAGAGCTCCATGGATCCGCCTTCTTGCTCCCGAAACTAAAACAAAGACTCAACTCCAGGCACCATGGCCTCCAACGAATACTACCACACGAATATCCCACAACCCCCCAGCTACAACCAAGCCCTACCCGGGCAGATAGAGCAAACGCAACACACAGTTCCTGGAGTTGGCTACGCTAGCCACAGTTACAACGACGACGATCCCTCAGCCCCTTATCACAACCGAGAAAGTCAACATTCACTTGCATCGGACAATGGACATTACCAGACAGCCGGACGGGCAACAGAAGGCGACACTTACGCAGAAAACATACCTTTGAAGACCAACACCCAGTATGGAAATAATCCAGATTGGATGCGCCAACAAGCGCAGTACCCCCCATTACCGGGGGTTCTTGAGGGTGGCAGACAACGTGATATCAGAAAGAAGAAGGGATTTTTCCGCAAGAAGATTGCCTGGGTGACATATATCTTGACATTAGCCCAGATCATCGTATTTATTGTCGAACTGGTCAAGAATGGTGAGTTCTGTTTTCACCTCGGTACTATTACAGCATTTCAGATCAACTAACGAAATACTTCTGTTCCAGCCCAGTTAACCGGATCAGTCATAGAGACGAAACCCACCTTCAATCCGATGATCGGGCCCTCGCCATACGTCCAAATCTATTTGGGAGCACGCTACAATCCCTGCATGAAGAACGTCAAGGGCATCCAGGATGCGAATCACACCCTTGCGTGGTTCTGTCCAAATACCACATCGACAACGGTGACGGGAACAGGGTGTTCACTGTCTGAAGTGTGCGGCTTTAGCGGGGTTCCCAACCCCCATGTTGGAGGGTCGACGGACGATCAGCCGTCTCCCAACCAGTGGTACAGATTCATTATCCCCATCTTCATGCACGGAGGATTCATCCACATCGGATTCAACCTGTTGGTTCAGCTGACCATGGGCGCGGACATGGAGCGCATGGTTGGCATGTGGCGCTATGCCTTGACCTACTTTGCCAGTGGTATCTTCGGGTTCGTTTTGGGTGGAAACTATGCCTCGCAGCTCGACCCAAGTGATGGCTGCTCGGGCGCCCTATTCGGCATCCTAGCACTTTACCTTCTTGACCTTCTGTATGACTGGCCTCAGCGCGAATCACCGTGGGTTGAGCTTATCATCATGCTCCTCGGAGTGGCTGTCTCCTTCGTTCTTGGTCTTCTCCCGGGATTGGACAACTTCTCCCACATTGGTGGCTTCATCATGGGTCTCGCCATTGGTTTGACTATTATGAGGTCACCTAATGCTCTTCGCGAACGGATTGGTCTAGCACGACAGCCATATGTGGCTATGAGCGGCGGAGCTGGCCAAGCAGGCCCCGAGCAAAAGACTACTTCCTTGATGGATTTCTTCAAGGGCAAGCAAGGCCTCACCTCCAACTCCACAGAAACACCCGGCTCTGCAAAAGGCCTGCTCGACTTCTTCAAGGGCCGCAAGCCTCTTTGGTGGCTGTGGTGGGTGGTCCGTGCCGGCGCCCTGGTTGCGGTCCTCGTTGGTTTCATAATGTTGATCGTCAATTTTTATAAATACCCCTCATCGAACTGCTCCTGGTGCTACCGGTTGAGTTGTATGCCCGTCAATGGCTGGTGTAAACAGAACAACCTGCCTTGAATTGGCTTTTTTTTTGTTAGGTGACGCGGGCTGTCCACATTGCATTTTTTAAGGCAGAGCTTTAATGAATCTATTAGCATTATGACTGTAAATAGAACTGTTTTATTCACGTCTATACCAACATGTATATATATTGCCGTGACGCTATAGTTACTTCGTGTCCCCAGCCACGCACCTTTTGTGGCTGAGGCTGTGGCGGGGTATGTCGAAATTACCGTACTAAATTTACCGTACCGTACATCTCACCTGATTGCATCGTCTCAATGCATACTGTAGGTAACTCAATTCAGTCCTGAGACTTGTCTTACAATTTCCAATGCTTTGTCTATAATGGGATCGATTCTCTCAAACTCCATGTACAACCTTCTTTCTCCTGTGTCATAAACTATCAGTCATGGCCACATTGGCCTCGTCAGCCCCGACCTCGCCCTCGTGGCCCAAACGACGCCCTCGAGCCTGGGCCCTCCGCTGCGAACGATACTGCTGTGCAGCAGCAAGCTGCTTTCCGCTCGCCTTCGTCTACGGCCTCACCACCTGGGCAGTATATGTTGCTGTCAGCATCGGCATCAGGCCCTCACGGAGTGACTGGATTGGTATGCAGGATGTCGCCTGGACTCGAACTCGAACGTGTCTATGTATCCGGGTATACTAACGTGTCGGCAGGTATCCCGAGCTCCATCCTCGCATTTTCCCTCTACTCCATCCTCAACTTCTCATATACCGTCGCTGTCTTCACCGATCCTGGGTCGCCACTCTCTATCTCTCGCGGAGCCGACCGTCATGAGTACAGCGCCCTTCCTCCCTCCGAGCACCCGGAGTTCACATCATACACTGTCACCTCGACTGGTGAATCACGGTACTGCAAAAAGTGCCAGTGTCCGAAGCCGGACCGCGCGCACCACTGCTCAACGTGCAAACGATGCGTCCTCAAGATGGACCACCATTGTCCCTGGCTGGCAACCTGTGTTGGACTGCACAATTACAAGGCATTCCTGCTATTTTTGATCTACACCTCGATATTCTGTTGGGTTGTTTTTGGCATTTCAGCCGTCTGGGTCTGGACCGAGATCCTGAACGATACCCAGTACATGGATACAATACTCCCGGTCAACGTAGTTCTTCTGGCTATTCTGGGCGGCATCATTGGACTAGTGCTGAGCGGATTCACAACCTGGCATATCAGTCTCGCCATACGGGGTACCACCACCATTGAATGTCTGGAAAAGACCCGATATGTGTCGCCTTTGCGCAAAGCACTAGACAGACGACGGAATGAGCAGGCGCCCGACAATAACTATTGGGGCGAGCCGGGCGAGGAAAGCATATCCACGCGACTGCAAGGATATGGGAATCAGATAATCGATGCCCACGCCAATGCAATCCCGGGAGTCACCCGGGCCGAAGAGGGCGAAGAGCAAATGTACCCTGTACCGCGCCCATCAGGGCCTCCGGACGGCTCAGGCAACGGCCTCACGCCAGCGCAGCAAGCATTGACCCGGTCGTACGCCGAAATGGAGCGACGGCGCGAGCACTCGCGGTACGAGGAGTACCAAAACGACGAAGACAACGAAAAAATGCCCAGCGCGTTTGACCACGGCTGGCGGCGTAACCTGCTCCACCTTTTCGGAGACCGACCGCTCCTCTGGGCTTTGCCCATTTGCAACACTACTGGTGATGGTTGGCGCTGGGAGCCCAGTGCTAAATTCCTAGAAGCGCGTGACCGCATGCGACAGCGTCGAGAGCAAGAATCCGCCGAGCAACAGCAGTACTACCGTGAGTTGTACCAGCGCAATTTAGACAACAGTAATAGTTGGAGGGAGGGCGCTGCACAGCCGCAACGGGTGCCAAACCGTGGTAGCACGCCTGATCGACCTCCGACCTCTGTGTCGATGCAGACTCTCGCACCCCGGTCGCCGCGGCCGAGGCCTGGTGATAGTGATTATGGCGATGACGTGGAAGACAACGGGTTGTTGGATCCGGGCGCTGGCCGCCAAGAGGCTACACATCGTGACACTGATGAATGGCGGGATTGGGACTAAAACTAAGTGATTGTGTGTAGCATTTCTATGTAGCATGTTGAAGGCGTTGTATGTTTATCATTGTGAAAGTATTTATGGCATCTATGAAGCGTATCCACAGCCTTGGTATGGATATACAATATCAAGGCTTTTTGACCACGAAGACAGTATCCCTGTGTGTATTCCAATCTTGTATTGTTGACTTTTATAGACTACATAGTTACTTGACTAATTACCTAATTTCTATTGTACACAAAGTACATTATAAAACATCACTATGTCCCACTGCCCAATAACATCATCCCCGCAAAACCGGAACAACTGTCATCTTCTCCCTCCAACAGTCCCGAGGTCAAATCCAACCTACGAACATCCCCAAACTCCAACTCTAATTCCAACCCCATAACAAAGACCAAACCCCAAAAAAATGTCCTCCCCCTCAACCCGCCGCCTCCTAAAAGAAAGCACCGACCTAAACAAAAACCCAAGCCCATACTTCACAGCCGCCCCAATAAGCGACACAAACCTCCACGACTGGCACTTCACCCTCGCCGGACCCCCCTCCCCGTCCCCCTACGCCCACGGCCTCTACCACGGCCGCATCACCTTCCCAGCCACATACCCACTCCGACCCCCGTCCTTCCGCTTCCTCACGCCCTCCGGCCGCTTCGAAGTCAACCGCGAAATCTGCCTCAGCATCTCCGGCCACCACGAGGAGACATGGCAGCCGGCTTGGGGAGTGCGCACTGCGCTGCTGGGCATCCGCTCTGAAATCTTTGGCTCGGAGAGTCAGGGTCAGGTTGGGGGCATGGAGGGGAGTGACGAGCTGCGGAGAGAGTATGCGCGGCTCTCGCTTGGCTGGTCTTGTCGCGAGTGTGGGCTTGGGAATTTAGAGGCTATGAGGGAGTTGTGGGGGGTTTGTCGGGAGCGTGGGGTGGAGGTTGAGGGTGAGGTTGCTGCTCTGGATGGCGGTGCTGGTGTCGAGGGCCAGCGGGAGACGGTTGAGACCGAGGCTGAAGCGGAGGCTCCGGCTTCGAGTCGGAATGCTGTTCCTGTTGGTAATGAGGACCAGGCTCGAGGGCATGGTGCTGTAGAGAGTACTCCCGCTGCGGAATCTGTTCCTGCTCCTTCTACGCCTACGCCGGTGCCTGCGGCACAGGTACAGGCACAGGCACAGGCACAGGTTCAGGTTCAGGTTCAGGTACATGCACAGGCACAGGCACAGGTACCGGCTGCAGCTGGTATTCCTACGCGGACAAGCCCGTCTCAATTGGCTGCGATGGAGTCTCCATCCGAAGGTGTCTGGCTGGACCGGGCTATCATTGGTGTGGTCGTTGCTCTTGTCTTGTTGATATTGCGCCGAGTGGCGGACGTCGACGACATGTAAAGGACTTTGGGGTTAATATTGAACATTTTCTTTCTTTTGGCGGCTATGCGGGCGTTTGGGATTACATTACAGGAGTTGATCCAAGATATACCTCCAGATAATTTTTGAAATCAAATACACAGCATCATTGAAAACACCCCCTTGTTTATTTTTATTTTTCTTTGACTTTTCTTGAGAAGAATGGTTAGAAACTATTTTCATACATAAAATTGCTCGAATTTGTTCGCAAATGAGCGTTGAAGTCGAAGATGGGCAATCAAGATAGAATCATCCACCAGGACTCCTCTAATCTCCAGCAAGCCGTCTCTCCCTCGCCATCTGACTTGACAATGCCAACTTCCTCCAGCCATTGCAGCATCAGCACGGTTTCCCATGTACCCATGGTGGGTTTGATCATGTAAGAAATGTTAGCGGCCTTGATACCGGGTCGCATCACCAGGCAACCGAGGACAGGGCCAAGCACCAGATCCCAGAGGCGGCGTACGAACTCTCCATTGATGTCGTACCAAAGGGGGTTTCTAGGCGGCATGTTTGTGTCTGATGATGAAGGCGCCGGTGGAAGGATCGTGGCCGCAGCTTTGCCTTGGACGGAATTACCGTAGCGGTATGTTGCGGTGGGAGTAACCTCGATGGGAAAACGGAAGTGTTTCTTGTCCATCTGCCGAGTTTCATATCCGCCATCAGTGAGACCAAACTTGGCACGGGGGGCATCGCGAGGTCGCATTTGAACAGCACCCGAAGCATAGAGGTTGATCAATGCGAGGATATCGCCGTCTTCTGCGGCGTACTCGACGTCGGATGAACCGGTGGTCCGGAATTGGAGGTCTAGCATGTTTGTCTTGAAATGAGCAGCACGACGCAGTTGGGTGCTTTCGACGGCACGTTTGCGGCTCAGTGTCTGCAGGAAATACTCTGAGATATCGTAATTGCGACCCGGAGTGACGCGGCCACGTGATGTTGAGCTGATGACACGTTCGTTGATCAGTGTCTGTGTTGCAGTGGTGATGAGTCGATCGCCAAAGCGCTGCAGGATATCGCTCGACTCATTGGGTCGATAGGTTTCTTCTGCGGTGATGATGTTTGCCCGAACCCATGTCTTCGCAGCCTCAATTTGTGCCGCAGCAGCCTTCCGTGAAGTTGGCTGGGTGCGCGTTCCATCATCTACGGGTATAGAGAATGGATTGCGCGCCATCAAGTTGCGTTTGTGGTTGATAGTGACTCCGTGCACAGCCTGGAACAGTTCGTCACCTGCCGTAAGCGCATCTTCATGTAGTTCGAAAACACTGTTGAATTGCTCCCGAGTTGCTGGAAGGTCCGGAGCCTGTTCCGATGGAGAAACATCGAGCCTAGTGCTTGCCCACTCAACCAGAGCAGGCCAGTCATAGCCGTCCAAATCGGAGTAGTCAATTCTCGGGACTTCGTCTTTTTCATAACCCTCAAGGAAGCACTCTTGGAAATCTCGATGCATCTTCGTAATCTGCAAGCGATTCTTGTTGAGTATCTGACGTGCTCGCGCTTCGATGAAAGACGGGTCTTGGTCTGGGAAAGCTTTCCTCAAAAGAGCCCAATCGATTACTCTTGATTCTGCTCCGCCTGCAAGCACACGAACGACGACAAGAGCAACCATCAGCTTTTGTTTGAGATCATCGGAAATGGGGCGCACGAATCGCTGTCGGCGAATGCGTTTGGGGGTCGCAGGCTGTGCTTCTTTGTCGGCTGTTGCAGTATCATCAAGTTTTGCCAGACGACGGTCCGTAACAGCAGCACGCGGGGCTCGTGTCCTTCTCGGTTTGGGTATCCGTTTTGGTATCTCGTCTTTCGTAGTAGATGTCGGAGGAGGCTCAGGTAGAGACAGACGCTGGCGACGGATCTCGCTACGCCGTGCTGGCAATTCCGGTTCCACTTGAGGTTGTTTTGGAGGGGGAGGGGGCATGTCAATATCAAAACGAATATCGCCCGTGATCGGCGCTTGCTTGAAACCATCCTGAATGGTTTGCCTGATAAATTGCTGGCCTTCAAGTTTTGCTTCAAAGACAATGGGATGATGAAGCTCCCATTTGAGGATCCTTTTGTTTTTCTTATTGAACCTCGAGAGTAAGACCTGGTTTTTGATAGCATTGGGCATTTCCGGTAGGTCTGGTTCGTCATGAGCCAGCCTAGATAACTCATCGACAGATTCAACAACGTTCGAAATCGGCGGTTTTGCTCCCATTGGCGGTCTCCCCCTTCTGCGTTTGGAGCACGATCCTGTGGAGAAAGTCCCAGTAGATGGATCAAATTGTTGTATCGGATTCATCAACATGGCATACGCACCAATGGCGGAAATTGGTTTCATCATTCGCTTGGGATGTATGATAGACTTTGGGTGCTTGCCAGGACCACGGGTACCTGTTCGAACATATGGTCGAATAATTGATGTGTGTGGATGAGCATCAAGGTCCAATTCAGGGGGGCGTGCAAGTGTCATGAGTCGCTGAACTCCAGGCAGATCAGGCAGTTCATCGGCTTCTTCCGCAGCCTTAGCAGCCTTGGCTTGGGCTTCCAGGCGTTTAATGAAATTCGCCTGGGCCTGTCGCCTTCTTCTTGCCTCTAAGTTCACAATGGAAATGGGCTTTTGCTGCAAGTGAACAAGGGCTCCTTCTTCGACGGGGAAGGAGAATCTCTGCGCGCGGGGAGGTGCACCGTGTGGTCGACCACTGTTTCTTGTCAAATTTGGATCCACCTCGATATTCGCTGAAAAGAAGGGCCGCGACTCGTGGAAATCAACAGCCAGAACCTTGCTCTGCATCTCTTTCACCAACGGATCGTCTGGTGATATATCAGGCTTCAACAACAAAGTTCTTGTCACCATCACTTTTCTCGTGTCTCGGCCGCTGAAAGTCATCTGCCGAAGCTGGCCAGCATCAATCAATTGCTTGCACGCAGTTTTGATAGTTCGCATATCTGGTTTTTCATTGGGATGAAACTTCATCCATGCAGTGACAAAAGGATACCACAATGCAGTGCCCGTGGGGTATACACCATTGGCCTTTTCCATGATTTCCATGATGAGCTTTCTCCGAAGGACACTGATAGATCCGCCTCTCCCGATCACCAAAGGTTTAGAGGATCCCGATTCTCCATCTTCTGGAATTTGCATGGTTCTGATGTTGATTCTGTTCCGAACACGTGGTTTTTTTGCAGGCTTGGTGCCATGGGCGCTGAAAATGAATTTCTGGGGGCCCACTGAGCCAGATCGTGGTGTCGGAACATCGGATGGACGGGGTGTCGGGGATTGTAGAGCCGTGGGGTCGTTACCGCTGCGGTCGGAGGATGCTACGCGGCGTCGCTTTGATGGTGTTCCAGCTTGTTCGTCTTCGAGTAGATGAACGCTGGCACTCTTGTCGCGATGGCGTGGTGTACTCGCTTTGATTGAACTCTCTTGGGGTGCTGGAACTGCATCTTGGGGCAATATCTCGTTGGCATCGTTCAAGGGTTCTTCGTTGCTTTCATTTTGGGCCTTGTGAAGGCGAGATAGTTTGGGCAGTCTCCCTATTTTCTTTTCATTGGCCTTGCAGCCGGTTGATGGTGTGAGTAAGTCCGCTGACTGGTCAGGTAGAGTCCCCTTGACCACTCTCAAAGTAGTCGGGGTGGGGGTCATGGAAGGTCCCTTGGAGTTGATAATTGAACGTGCAGCTTCAGGGGCAAGGCTCTCAGATGCGCGAGTGCTGGCAGCAGCACCACGTACCTGGTCATCATCACTTGAGTCATCTTTGTCCTTGACAAACCAAGGGATCGACGCTAATTTTGGTAATTTAAAGACCGCAATTCGGCTCTGTTTCGGGCGACCTCGGGCTTTGCCGGCTGGTCTTCTTCGGCCACGGGGAGTCACGTACACACCAGGAGCAGGCTTGTCCATGACGATAGCTTTGTATTCAGTCCAACTCTCATCCATACCAAGTGCTTCAAACTTCTCTTTTTTTGACAATCCCTTAAGGTCGTCGTGCTTAATCTTGGCTCTCTTGGCTCGCGGGGATTCCTCGACATATTCCCAGCCATAACCTTGGCTAAGCTCCAGCTTGGGCTCAATTTGCGATTCCATGGCTTGAGATTTGCTGGGTTCGGGTTCTCTAGCTTCAGATTCTGTAAATGCGGGTTCTTTGGCTTTAGATTCTTTGGCTTTGGATTCTTTAGCTTTGGATTCTCTAGCACGCTTTTCCAGAGTCGCGCGGTTCAATCTGCCCTTCGGTCGTCCCTTGGGTCGAAATCGGGGCTCATACTGCTGCTTAGAGCCAGGCGGAAGTTTATCGGTACGTGTACGGATCACTGCGGCTTAGTGTTAGACTCATGGCAATTTATCTTGTGGAAACAAAGGAGATCAGGGGGCAAGCATACCATGTTGGCCGTTGGGAAGTTCAACAACAAACGGATCGCTCGTAGAAAGAAGATAGTTAGGCGGGTTGACAGCCATTATCCCATCGAGGAGAGTTGCATTTGGGTCCTTCAACATATTCTTTGGGAATTCTTTCTTGAGGAATCCATACTCATCAAGCTGAGGAAGAACACCAAAAGGGGGTGCCACGATCTTGAGCGATTTAGCCTTCTTGGCTGGGATCTCAACGGCCTCCCATGATGCCTGGCCAGCTTCAACAAGCTTTGCGAAATTGTTTGCTGAGTAGTGGACATAGAACATGATAGTCTTTTTCATTGCCATATCTCGAACGATGGCGTAATGACGGAGGTGAAGTGGCTGGGCCACTTGCCATAGATCAACCAAGCGATGTACCATACTTTCAGCAGGTCTCTTGTAGAAGGACCCAAAGCAGGTCCAGTTGAGGGTCTAGATGATTTTTGTTAGCTAAGAAAATCTTCACTTTTGCGATTAGGCCGCTTACCTGGTTCGTGATGCCTGTTGTGCCTGTTCTTTCAATGATGTCAAAGATTTGGTTGTTGAGGTTACGATCGGGCGTCCAAGATGGTACAATGCGTGCAGAATCTTCAACATGCTCTTTGATCATATCCATCCTACCGTCCTCCGGGCTCGGCGATCTTTTGCTTGGGCCCTCCAGTGCCACGTCTTGGTCTTGGTATGGGGTGATTTTGTTTCCTTTGGCTCGCACCCCATGCTTGTTCAAGACATCGAAATTAAATTCATGGAAAAGAGCCACATCTTGCTCCGTAGGATCTCGTAAAAGCTTCACACAAGGATGCATTCTTTCGTATTGTGATTCTGCTCTCACACGTTGGACCACACCTATCCGCTCCCACTTGCGAAGGGCACGGGACAAGACTTTCCAACGCCAATGGTCATCAAAGCCCAAAAGTCGTTTCAAATCATTGCGTGCAATCAATTGGTGCTCTCGGAGAATGCCAAACAAGCTGGTGTTGAAGCTGTCGAAATCAATCATGTTCTTCGATTGTGGTTCCTCCTTCGTTTGATCACCGGCGGTTTGGCGGTAGAATCGCTGCAGTGTGCAGAGGCTGGTTCGGGCAGTTTTTGTCTGAACAGGTCGCTTGTCGATGTAACCCTTTCTCTGCAAAGCATCGGTACGCTTCGGAACCGACCGTTTGTCCTGGCCACTGAGCTTCACCAGGTCCGGCTGCACAATACCCTTTGATTTGCGTGAAGCGATCACCGACAGTAAGGCGAATTCAAGAGGTAGTACCTTTGAATCATCTGGTGGATGGCCAGTGATGGCAACCCAGGCTCTCTCTTCTGAGACATAGATTCGAAGCGGTGGTAGATCAGGGTCCTGATCGGCGGCTTGCTTGACCTCGGGATCATTGTTCTCCGTTGCCCGTGTGTCAAGCTTCTCGGCTTCATTCAAGGTGAGATGGTTCCACTTATTGTGCTGGCCAATAGAAACCTCTGGGTTAGTCGTGAGCCAGGACCAGACTTTGGCTTTGAAACGATGGTCAATGTTTTGGTTTATTCCAGTCACATCCTGAAGTTGAGTATGGAAATCATCAATGGCTTGGAGTAGATCGGATAACGTTGCGCCTTGATTTCTGTTAGCATTCTGTGTCACAAAGTGTGTATAGGAATTAAAGCGTCCAATCAGGATTTGAGATGGAGGATATAGATCGGCATTGGGTCCGCGCCACAAAACTGAAGACTCAAACCCGTCATGCGAAAGTCCACAGAGAGGAAGTATCATAGGAATTCAGCAAATTCCTTAGACTGGGGGGGGGGGTTTTCACGTCATTTTGGTGACGTTGGAAATCCACATGCAACATGACATGCGTCTCCGGGGTGAGGAAAAGTGGGTCCTAGTGAAGAGACTATACACACCTTGATTGCCGCAGAGCGCGACTTCGTTCAGCACGAAGTCGATAAGATGTTGTACGCCAGGCATGGCTACATAGCTTTTTTGTGGACAGAAAGAGGAGAGTTAAAATGATAATAGAAAGGTGATGGGTGTGGGAGAATTAAAGCAGGATAGAAATTTTTTGAAGGGGGGGACTCGAACGCCGAACTTCCAAATTTTGCAATGCGATTGTCACATCACATGACCTTATCTCACTCTGTTGCCATTGATGCCTTGTTTGTAAGGCATTAATTTAGAACAAACGATTGAATACTCTTCAAGACAATGCCGTTTTTGACTACCAATCTTAGAGACATTTAATTACCATTTGACTCGGAATTCAAAATACATTGTAGAAGCAGATATCCATAGTGCAAGTTGGTCTAGCCACCCTGTTTCCGCTGAAGCCAATGTACGTATTTTTAGATCCATATGCTTGAGTCATTTTGAGAGAAAGTTAAGCAAATTCCATTTGAATGTTCATTCCATGTTGTATGGAGGAGTAAGTGTTGTACAACATGCGATGTACATTGTACTCTAAATAGTCATAACTAAGACATTTATGAAGCATAAAACTTCGGAGATCAACGGGCCCAGTCGTGTCGGGATCGGCATTGAGAGGAGGACCGATGTGACTCCCGGGGCCGGTTTCCGGTTCTATTTGTCCAAACTGACTTGTGCACAGAATGAATGTTGACATGTTTACTGCCTAATGACATTAATCTCCTTTTGTATGAGATACCATATACTGCCTTTAGGATTGATGAATAAATAACCCATGTTTTGTACAAGTAAATAAGAGATAGGCAAAAGTAGTAAGACAAAGAATCTGCCCAAGGTGGTTTGATCTAAGCCAAGGCTGTGTATTTTGAATGACATCACAAGGCCTTACGTCAGGTACCTCCCTTCCCAGCCAAATTAGTATGGCAACGGAAGTACCTGTCTCCGTTGTTTCCGGCCAAAAATTCCCGACTTTCAATTTACCAAATTACGCCTCTTCACTTCATTTTCTTGGATTCTGTCCCTCTGGAAATCCATTCGGAATTATTATTTATCTTTACATTAAAGCCATGTCCCCATAATCCCTTATTCCTTTATCAAACCCTTTTATCGCGTGTCACCCCCGAACCTATCAACAACAGTAAGCCGCCACTATCGCCACACCGATGGAAGAAGGAACCATCCCAACAACGTCCGAGCCTCCTCCGCTCCCATACTCGTTGCGCACAAGGAAGAAGTCGATCGCCTTCTTCTGGACCATATTTGTGATTGATACCATGGCTCAACCGCTGATTCTGTATTGGTGTCTTTGGTATCTCACCGATCTTTCACCCAACTTGGGTAGGTCTTGCGCGGTAGAACAAATACACCCGTTCGGTTGCTAATTTAGATGCGCAGTTTTCTCGATCGTCACCGCGTCACTTGGAGGAGTCTCGGTCTTTGAATACTTTTACCGCCTTTATAATCTATTCCGCAAAAACTCGCGCGCCCGACCACTAAACTCCCGCGTATCATGGGTAGGTTTCGACCTAGGATTGATCATAGACCATTGATTAATATCTCTCCATAGCTGGATTTCTTCCAAATCAACTTCACAGTTGTGTGGTTGATTCTGGCTGTCGAATTGGTCGTGTAAGTCTAGCACTATACCATGGAAGCAGGATGAACAATGAGCTAACAAATCCGCAGTGGATCGGTACCTGAAGAACCATATGGTTAGACCAGCATTATACGATCTTGCGCAATTGCCTCATACTGACCACTCGAACAGTGCGCCTCATCGCCATGGTCCTACCAACCGTCATGTTCTACTTCGGCATTGTCTACCTTTCCCTCGACATTTTCCGTATGATGGGCTTCAAGGCTCCGTTCCGAATTTCTTCCACACCCAAAGGCTCGGTTATGCCGACTGCATTGTACGCGCTTATTGAGGACGTGGTAGCTGTCGACGGTGGTGGTGGACAGATTTATCGATATGCTCTTCGAACCCGATACCTATCGAGCCCTTATTTCCGCCGTATGCTCTTCGAAATGAACTGTTTCTGGAGTGGGGGATCTATCATCTGCGCCGCCGCCATCACTGCGGTTATTTTCACGGTTCGGGAAAATGTTGCATTCACGGTAAGCGGGAATCAATTCAATCTCAAATTTCAATCAGACTAACCTCACTTGCAGCTGGGCTGGACCCTTCCGTTTGCCTGGGCTATTATTTGGACATTGATCACAATCCCCTGGGTTCAGAGTGATCTACGTCGCGAGAAGAAGGCGTGGGCAGAAAACCGTGGACAAGGCGGCATCCGTTGGGTTGACGATATCAGCGCGCCCACTGCACGTACCCGTTTCGCGTCCGTTCAGGCTAACGTCTGGCCCTGGACTCGTGATAGTAACAGCGCCCCCTCCATATCATCCGACCACCCCGACAAAGTACCCGATAATGTCCCCAGCGGAGTCTCCAATGGAGCTCATGATGTCTCTAATGATGCTTCCAGCAGCGCCCCTCGCGAGGGTTCTCACGTTGCCGATGGAACTTATGATGGAGCAACCCTTGGCAGCCCAAAGGCCGAACCATCTACGGAGAAATTGTCCGTGTAATACGTATGACTGATGAATTTGTCCATGTTTGCTCTTTTTGATTACACGTGAAAATGCATTTGGGGAGAGGGCTTGTATAGATTTTGACCTTGAGCTTCTTTGGCTTTTATTCTGCTGCGCAGACTGGTGTCGTTGTATATAGATACCCTATGTTTATTGTCTTGAGAGCATTGAGATTTTGTTAATGTTTCATCTGAACTTCCCACCTTAGTCTTGCGTTCCAGTAACCCCTAGCCTAAAACTTCGAAAAATGATACAGATCTGTCTGTCCGGTTTAATATCGTGTAGTGAAAGACAGGGCTTCAGTTAAAAAGACATTACAAGGCCGTATAAACGGCTAACTTTTCATTCCTGGTTGCCAAATAGAACAGTCTCTTGCACAAATATGCTTTTTTAACCATCTTCACATACACCTCAAAAGACATGTGAAGAGACCTCACAAGCCTTTTTAATCTCGCATCATTTTTCGATCCTTCGTTGAAATAGAATCAACAGCAACTACGCGGGAAAGACAAGAAGCCGTAAGCTCTGTCACATACCAAGATAGAGTGTAACACCAACAATTACCATGTTTAATACAAGTGTCATTTCCAAGGGTATCACGAGCCTTGGTAAAAAGCAATTGTACTTTTATGCTATTCAGAGATCGCCTGATCTGTCACCATGAAGCAATTCAAATCAATTCCACCACCACTAAAAATAGAGATAATTGGATTCTAAAAGATGAATTTTAATACAAGATATTAAGTAAAATTTGGTTAATTCACCCCGGCCGGTATATAGTGCTAGTTATAGTCAAATTATAAAGAGGCTGTGGTAAAAACTTTAAACTATAACATTAGGATCTATAGATAGGCATCTTTAGAACCCAACTCAACCCAACCCAACCCAACCCAACCCAACTTTAGATTATGTTTTAGGGCTTATGGTTAAAAAAAATAGAAACTGGGTTTTCTGGGACCCCAGTCACTAGGTCTGGTTTGGGTTCTGGGTCAAGACCTCCGACCCAAAATGGGTTGTGTTAACTCGCAATTAGAATGTCTCAAACTATAGCTCGGATAACAAGATGACTGACCTACCAAGAACTCCTACTATCCAGCCCTAATGCTAGTAACAGACCAGGACCTATAGCAGGTTGATAAAGATATTTCGTAACAACCTATATAAAGTCATCAGACCGAAGTGGAACTCTTACCAGAAAGAACCCTTATTTTTCCATCCTCGGTCAGGGATTTTATACAACCATTATCCCAATAGTTTAATTTAATTCGCTAAGAATATAGCTGTGGTTGGCGGTCGGTCCAATGATGAATTCTATATAAGGTAATTTTCCATGTGCAATTCGCTAGACGAAAGAAGGCTCCGTATGGAAGAGAGCTCCTTGAGGAAGAAGGTTCCTGAAAGAGGTAAAGAAGAGAAGCCCTTAAATCCGATTTCGCGTATTCACCGTTTTATCTACCCTACAGTATCCTGTCTTTTCAAATCAAAATCAGATTTTTCTCTTCTTGGCATCGAGCTTTTCCACCGCAGCAAGTCTTCCCATTCTTTCCAACCAGACCCTAAGGTCAAAAATTCCCTCACTCAAGTCCTTCCGATTCCCTTTAAATTTGAACGTATATCCGACATCGTCTGCGGGCTCCTTCCCATCAGTGTAGCGGATGTGACAAGGGCTGGCTTGGTAGTTTTGCGTTTCATATGCTGCAAGCCTCTCCCCATGTTCAACCGTTTTGACATGATACACTGCGCCCTCAACCATAGAGTCTGGAGCATCTAAAAGTGCAGGGTATTGCCCCCACAACTTGCATTCATAGCCCGATAAACGTGCTGGGCGTAGCTCGGGCTCGGTTTCCAGCTCCAAAATTTCACGAACCATGGACGGGTCGGTCAACGTGCCATAGACAAAATAGGGCCCAGTCGGTGCGTCGAACAAATCAACGTGCTGGAGCGGGTTAGGTGCTTGGAAGAAGTAGTCCAAAGGGGCGGTTCTAAGTTTTAAGACGTAGCTGGAGATTTTCGAGCCAGGAATTTCGGGTGGTGGTGGTGGGGGGGGTGGACTGTTGAGATTCATCTCCTCTCTTGCAGTATTCGACATGATCGAAGTTGGACGGAAACAATAGAACTCCAAGAAGAGGAATAGATGGGTAGATAGTTGAACACTTGAAAGAAGGTCTATTGAGAGTAGTGCTGAGAGCGAAGTATCCAATGGCCATTGTTTCCGACGTCTCTAGTGTCCGTTATGTAATCACTGGGCTGCTTACCGCTCACGCTAACAGTAGTGCACACGCAACTGCCCCCAGGGATGCCCCCACACCACCAGCGCTTACTGAGGTACATCAGCGGTTATCTATATTTACTGTTGTTGTAGCCAAACAGAGCCCAAATTTATGGGTGTGGATTTTCCAGTCAGTCAACAGTGTTTCAGGAGGGCTCCCGAGGAATATGATTGCTCGCTGTAGTGGATTAAGAGGCAATCGATGAGAGCAACAAGTGCCCGATGGTGATATTCTTAGTTGTCGGCTGCTTTGCATGATTTCAGGTCATTGCCCGCTTCCATGTAGAAGGCTACTATAAGTATGGGCATACTGTCTTCTAATTGTTATTGCACACTGGGTTTTCACTGATTTAATCCTTGGTGTTTGTATGATTTTCATAGTCATTCATATTTCGAAATCCCATATTTCGTGGCCTATTCTGCTTTAGTTATATTTTGAGGGAGCTTCAATGTCTCGACCTCCTCCTCCTCCACCACCACCACCTACCCCATCGGCGGCACAAAGACCAACCGGCATGTTCAACGATTTCGTGACAAGAACCTATTTTCTATTCTAACCTATGATGCATAGTCTGGAAAAGTTCTGTACGAGCTGAGACTTCCAGCTATTCCATAGGAAGCTTTGGAATCGGAGTCGAGGTTGAGTTTCTTCTACAGCCTCGTGAGAATATCAAGCCGGCCGATGATATCAGGCAATTTTCCAAGGCTGTTGCATCTTCTTATAATGCTTACATGGACCAATCCGAGCCCGGTAGACATCCACGTATGCATAATGCGATCGATGAATCCTACTTAGGGCCCAGGTTTGCCGAATGGTCCCTTGACTCAGATTCGACCATTGAAATGCCGAAGAAAGGATGTGCGCCATGTAGGTACTGTCCTTGTCACAAATAATAAGGTCTAACAAAGGATGAACAGGGGGACTGGAGAGCATCTCTCCGATTTTTAGGGCACACGAGGGCTCTAGATGGCGTCAGCATGTTGAATTTATGTGGAGATTTCTACTTGCGGATTTCCACGTCGATTCTAATGCTAGTTGCGGCACCCATGTACATCTATCACGAGTGGGAGGTTACTCATTGAACGACCTCAAGAAGATTTGTCAAAGCTTGATACACTTTGAGCCGGCTTTTGAAGCCATTCTTCCCGAGGAACGACTCGGTAATGAATACGGACGAAGTAATTGGCTGGACAACAAAAATTTTGGACACCAAAATTTATCCCGAAAGCAGAGCATTGCCGTTATTGGGCGAGTCTCGACTATGAGGGAGCTAGTATTACTCATGAACCCTGATCATGACAAGATGTTTGGTTGGAACTTTCTCTATCTGTTGAACAATCCCCATGGAACAATTGAGTTCCGACGCGGAGCAGCGAGTACTTCAGTGCAAGACGTCTTTATTTACATAGAGATTGCGATGTCCTTTCTCGAGGCCTCGATCCGACTGGGAGAGGTGGAAAGACTCAAGAGTGTGCCCGCCACTGTCGGCGGTCTCCAGTGGTTTATCCAAGCTGCGAAGCTACCAGACGGCATTCCTGGATTATTTGACTCCCGATATCTTAAGCTATTCTTTGCAGGGAAGAATCAAAGTGCATTCCGTGAGCCAAAACCACTTGGTAATCTTTCACCGTACAGGCTGAACAAGCTAAATCGGAAGAAGGAAGAAGACAAGAGAAAAAACATTGCCATGGTCAAGATTTTGCAGGAGCCTTTTTGGAGCTGATTAGGTCTCATGGCATCAATATCCGGATTAATTTCTCTGCAAGTCGAAAGCTTGGCACGTACTGTTTACCTGTGTTTCATATGTTTTTCTTCATTGATCATTGAGTTTTCTTTTTGTTACTCCTGTCGCCCTTTCCAGAGTTTAACGGGATGATTGTATGATTGACATTGTTCTTTAACGAGCACCACTCGGAATTTTCTTGGCCGTTGACCATCATGTTGTGCCGTCATATATCGCAACTCCCAAATAGCCGTTGCATATTATCGTTCATCAAGGTCATAGTGACTCTCTTAACCCAGAGTTTCTATATCATATTTGTGCCCTTTTAATCACCTCATCTTTTTTTTTACACCCAATAATTACCCGTGTTTTAGTTTCGCATTCCTAATAGATCCCGTTCATTATCTTGCGAGTGAGACCTGTTACTGGGATCATATCCGGCCCTAGGAACCATGCTATTCTTAGTCGCTTCGAGTAATCAGAATCGTAGTTCCTAGGATTTGTGTTTAGGGAGATGGGAATTATGAAAAACGCGTGGTCATACTAGTTACTTATGGGTTGAAATCTTATCCGGTTAGTGATCCCGCTGAGCGACCAGCACCGATCCTGCTTAACGTATTATTATTCCCTACTCCGTAGTCAGAATTCAGTGAATGTGGATCCTAGGTACAGTAAAACCTATATATAACGAATTAATTGATACACAGTGAAAAATTCGTTAAATCCAGGTATTCGTAAAATCCAGGTGCCATATATAAAATATATATCATGTAGTATTTTTAGTTTATATACATATTCATGCTTTAAAAAAGTCCCTAATATCACTCTGCTTTTGTAACCCCAATTCCCTTGCTTCTACTAACCTTTCATATCTATTAAGCGCACCAATTAACTGGGTTATACCCTGTTCTTGTTGCTCTTCATATAACCGAAGGGTTTGTAAAGCATGAATAGCTTCATCGTATAGAATACGAGGCGCTTCGACCACTATCTCATCCTTATCAACCTCCGTATGAAATTCACTAAGAACAATATCATCAATTGTATACATATCATCCTCCATAACCTCATCCGCTAGGTTAAGAAAGTTCTCAATATCTATTGGGTTTAGGATCTAACTCTGCATAATAGACATATCAGAAGATATATCAATCATTAATTAGAGACTGAATTTTACTTATAGGCAAGTTGTTTATTGGAGAGCGAAGGTTATATTTGTCGTTATAGCCGTAGAGCTACTTTCTCAGAGGTTGGAATTGATAGGCGAGGCATTTTGATTGGTTGAAAATGATGTGATAGAACCTGAATATAACGAATTTTGTATAGGAGAAATAATGAATTAACGAAGTTTGTAGTAACGAGAAAAATTCGTTATTACTGTGGCGGATTAAATGAAGCACCGAGTCCGGTTCGTTAAAACCAGGTATTCGTTATATCAGCGTTCGTTATAGGTTTTACTGTATTAATTTTTTAACTAGGGTTAAAAATAAGCTTTAGAAGCCTTTGTATAATAACTTAGATATTTAATTACCCTTTCTATATTAGTTTTATAATTCGAAATAGCGAACCTAAAGTGTATAAGATACTATAGGGTTATTAGTTCTATAGCTACCTACTAAACCTTAGGAAGGTTTAAATACTACCGAGTAAGAGATATAATAGAGAGACGCCGATAAATTAATTAAGAATCATAAGCTATTTACCCCCTTTACACCTTCTTTATAAAAACCCTTTAATATAGTTTCGGTTTTATACCGATCTTCGCCTTAAAAGGTTCTATTAAAGACCTATCTTTATCTTATTAATACTATTTATAACACTTATTTATTATTTGTCAATTCGAAATATAAAATAGCTAGTAGCTACCCTAGTCCTTAAAGAAATTGTTACGAATTATAGGAGTATCTTACCAGAATTAGGACTTAGCTACTAAAACTATAACTTATAGGGTTAGGTTAAGATAACCTATATAGAAGGGGAGATAATTATAAAGGATAGAATCCTTAATAACCTAAGGCTATCATTAGTGCCTTAGGATCTATATATATAGTTCTTTATACTTACGGAGTTATAACTACTACACTCTATGAAAGAAGAGTACGGAGTATAATCGTTTAGACCTTGCCAACTCCTACCATTTGGTCCTATAGGACTACTCCCATAGGACCGGATAGGACTCCTATATAGTCCTATAGGAGTGCTAAGAGATAGGACTAAGGTACCTAGTCCGGTCCTATAGGACTTTAATAGGACTCCTATAAGACTATAAATAATATAAATATAGAGAAAAACGTAACCTATATAAGTTATAAAGAAATACCCTATATTAATTAGTATTTAGTATATAGTAAGAATTAGTATCTAGAGATTTAGGATTATTCTTTCTATTAGGATTTAGTATAATTATAGTATTATATAATTAAATTATCTAGTATACTTATATATATTATTATCCTTACGTCTCTTACGTAGACTTCTGCAAAGCCTAACTTTAGGCCTAAGGTCCAGGCTCGAAACCCGACCCTTAACGAGCTAGGGGTTGAACTTTTTAGGCTCGACCTAGACCCCGGCTCGTA